>SNQJ01S0021871.1:100844-119361 GCA_010110895.2 Picea sitchensis | reverse complement strand
AACTTGTGTCCATTACCCAAACTTGGGGTCTCCAACTTCTCATGGCCATAACTCTCTAACCGTGAGGAGTTATGTGACGTTCCACATACCACCGGAAATGGAATGACAAGAAATATCCATCTAGAATAGGTTACCTGAAAAATTCATTGTCCTTCATCTCATTATTCTACAATTAACTTATGGGTTCTCTTACTCCACAAAGCGTCTTCCCGTGAGGGATTTCACCATAAGGGGACCACTTTGGAGTTCATCCATCTTTACTTCTTATCAATAAAGATGACCATAAGGGGACCACTTTGGAGTTCATGACAAGACAATAATGAGTCATCTTTACATCAAACAATCTTGGGTCCATTACCCAAACCTTTGTGTTGCAGGGCTTTCTTCAACGGTTGACATCAATGACAACCAACCTTAATCAACAGTTTCTTCCAACAATACAGATTTGGCAAGTGTATCGAATTCTACAAAGCACACAAGAAATTTTCTTCGTCAGAGGAGTCGCACTTACCATGGCTTGCAAAATGGTATGTGATATTCGAAAATGACGCAAAATTTTACTCCATTCATGAATGTAGCCAGAAGTGGGTAAGAGAAACTGTATGGGTGGATAAAACGACATACTAAAATTACAGAAGTTTATATTTCAAATTTTGTTGAGCTACTTCTGAGTATGGTAACAGACTTGACAGAAAGCCATGTTCTTTGTCAAAGTTTGTTCACTGTCCTATGGATGTAGTTACAAACTCCACATACAATCAACTGTCTATCGCTACTGCACATTTTTTATTTTACTACTCCTACGCATATAACTGGATTATGGACTTTGCAACATTTTCTGAGGATTACTTTATACTACAACCTTCTGCAAGAGGTTTCATGTGTTCAGGTAATGATTTGGTTTCTAAAAATCACCTTTTACTACCACCTTCATGTAATCGTCTTATTTCATTATTTAGAAGAGACCTTAATGTAGTGGTGTGTTTCCAGATCTGTTTCAACCTAATTTCAATCTTCATGTTGTTTCCCTTGTGTTGGATGGGGAAAATGCATTTCTTTTGTTGCAGTTTATGCGATATTTGATTAAAAAATAATAAAAAAATCCAAACCATACAATTTTTATTTTTATTTTTTTAAATATAGAACAATGTATTTTTTTGAACATGCATCTGTTCAAAAAGTTTTAGGCGTTGTTTGGGGTTGGCATCCTTCAATGATGTTAAGTAATCACAAAATTAATATTGTTTGTGCCAATGCAATTGAGTTGTCATCCACTATGGCAATTGCATTAACATTGCAATGCCACATAATAGATGTCTGGCATGTACCTAATGTCAAGGTCATTATCGCACAAGACACCCAACATCCAAAGATTTATGGACTCAAACCAACATTGTAGATTTTGTGACAAAGCAACACTAAAGTTGATGTTCTTTGTAGGTCTGTCAATCCTGCAGTTTAAGTACTTTGACAATGACAACCTTGCTTGTTCACCACAATGTCGCAGTCCAGTCAATAGCACTGTTCCCATTGCCACCGCCAATGTCAATGTCTGAGGCCGAAGTTATCTGGAGCCTGGGGTCACCGCCTATGTGGATGCCTGAAGGTGAAACTACCTGGATCGAAATTTGATTATATGTTGAGTCTCTTGCTGCATCCAGAGGTTGCTCAACACTATTTGACATAGAAACTGGTTGTCTGTCAATTATGTTACAACTTTGGCATAAAACATTCTATAATTTAGGATATTGATTCAAATGCACATACAGTTTATCACTTTGGTTGGTATCCAAATTTATAATTTCCTACTGAGTGTATTCGGGCATGGATTAATATTTGGCGTCACTTTCGAACATTCCAAACATTTATGTGGGCTGCCATGTCTTCCACCCCTACCACGAAAGATATATTCTGATGCAATTTGCAACATTTTATACACTTGCCATATCTTTGGTGCCAAAAGAAGTCATGTACTTCAACAGAAGAACATTTTGCAGCTGGCTTGGATGTTCCTTCCAATTTACTGTAATAAAACAAAGAAGTTCAACATACAAATCTTCAGGTAGGATTTTCAACCAAACAGATGATCAAATACAGGGAGAATAGTAATCACAACATACTTGAATTTTTTTCATGTCTCAGCTTTTGTTGCCCAACAGGATTTGTTTCACCCATAACTGGCGTCACATAAAACGACTCCCTCAACTTTGAATTGGGACTTAATCATATTTCTAATTTGTCTCAGATGTGAATGGTCAAGAACATTACAAGGAAGGCACCTCAAACCCCAAGTTTTTGACGACAGAGGGAAATTAATAATTAACAAAGAATGGAATGTTGAATAACCATCCAATGCAAGTAGACCATATCTAGAAGAGACAAGGTATTCAAAAAACTGGGACAGATCTAGTTGGCAGCACCAATTAAGTCCAAGAATCGAAATTGATATTCAACTCATTTTTTACGAATCAAGCATTTGATCGTCAAGAAGACTGTCAACAAGCTTCATTATTGTACATATTTTTTATTCGTCATCAGCAAGCCAAATCGCAGTCATTGTGGCAAATAATCTCAGTTTTATTTTGTAACCCATCTTATTTGAATATAGAATATTTGCGGTTTTATTTTTTTTATCGTGTTTTCCAATCTCTGGCATTGCTTTTTGTTTTATTTTGTACCTTTTTCTGTGTGTCGTTAAACATGGATGACAAGATTTTCTTTTCGTTGCCCAGTACTTCAATTTAAATAAAGGCTACTATGCTCCTTCCTTACATTTTACATGGAAGAATAATTTGTCATAGGCCATACTTATGTGGTGTTAGCCCTATACTTACGTAAATAGAATGAATTAATGATTATTACAACAAGGCAACTCAAGTGTTGACGTCATGTTCTTGTTCAATATCTTGCATATATTACAACATTTTATATTTGATAATATCCGTGCATATATACTAATATGAGTACTATTGGAATAAATATAAAAACTTTCTCTTGGCCAAAACTTAGCCAACTATTTGGCCACCGGGTCCCCAGTTTGCGGTATCTAACACCTATGTCCCATGTTCCGTCATATACATCTTGCACCCAAAGAACTTCCATGATCTACAATTTATGCTTTAACTAGTGAGAACTCACGAAGGTTTCGAAAAGATTGGCATTAATAAAGGAACAATAGATTTTCTTCTATGAGATACTTAGCCCTTTCCCCCTTTTATTCTTCTCGTCTATGGTCACTTTCTGGTTATATACTTAGTCGCCTTTCTATGTTCGCGAGTTCCAGGGTTGGCATTCTGACATGTCTTCATCTCCATCTATATTCTCACATGACGAATCTGACCAACCGTTGTTCATTTCCATACTTAGCCAATTTTATGGTTGCGGTTGTCGGGTTGGTGCTTTGGAACTCTGTTGCTTCTTGTTGCGTTATATACATCTTGCACTCAAAACTTCCGTGGTTTCAAAAAAAATTATGAATCGAACAACATCCTGCAAATTGGGAGATGATTTTCATTTGAAACAGAAATAATCTATTAATATATATTAATATGAATACTATTGAAATAAATATCAAAACTTTATCTTGGCCAATACTTAGCCAATTATCCGGCCAACAGGTCCCAGGTTCGCGGTATCCAACACCTATGTCTCATGTTCCATCATATACATCTTGCAAACAAAGAACTTTCGTGATATGCAATTTATGCTTTTACTAGTGAGAACCCAGCAGGGGTTTGAAAACATTGGCATTAATAAACGAAAAATGGATTTTCTACTGTCAGATACTTAGCCCTTTTCCCCTTTTCTTCTTCCCGTCCATTATCATTTTCTGGTTATATACTTTGTCATCTTTCTATGATCGCAGGTTGCAGGGTTGGTGGGTTGACATGTCTTCATCACCATCTATATCCTCACATGAAGAATCCGACCGACCACTATTCATTTCCATACTTAGTCAATTTTATGGCCGCGGTTGCCGGGTTGGCGCATACGAACTCACCTTTTCTTCTTCTTGTCTATTATCTCTTTTTGGTTATATACTTAGTTGCCTTTCTATGATATTTGGTTCCAGGGTTGGTGGGCTGACATATCTTTGTCTCCATCTATATCCTCACATGACGAATCTGATCGATCATTGTTCCTTTCCATACTTAGCCAATTTTATGGCCGCGATTGTCAAGTTGGCATTTACGAACTCAACTGCTTATTGTTCTGTGATATACATCTTTCACTCAAAACTTTTGTGATCTACAATTCCACTGCGAACTCCTTGTATATATTAACTTCACTCAAAGTATCTGTCGCTGCCTTCCATCCCCACTAACTTCGTGTGCTTCCTAATATACATTAACTATGCTCTTACTAGTGACAACTGAACACACTGGTATGAAATAATTGGCACCCAGTCCTACACCATATACAAATTTACTACTGCACTCTGACATCGTCTCCTCTTCTGTGTTACACATTATGCATTCAAATATTCCGAGCTATACAATTTGGCCATCGGTGCCTTGTGTCTTCTGGGGAGACCTTGTCACCCTATTTTGGATCCTCGCATTGGCGAGTTCACAAAATCTTCAACTCTTAGTCATTGTTTCTTGTTCTTCCCATCCTCGTACTTCTTTCCAGATATGAAACACCAAAGGTTTAATACTAAAACGGCATCATGCAACAACCGTAAAGATAGTCATTAATAAGAAAAAGTCTCGAGAACCAACCATTCCTATAGAACTTGTCCCGAAACATGCAAAGAAGATCTTTCCAAGTAATGGAAAATCTATTACAAATTTCAATATATTAGCAAAAACAAGTCCTGGCCAGCGTTTCCCTGTTCCATAATTGGACACTTTTTCGATTGCGGGTTCCCGGATTGACGGCCTCAAAATTGTATCAAAACTCTTAATTTTTCCTCTCCCCCCCCCTCCCCTCTATTATCCCTTTGTGGTTATATATTTAGTCGCATCTATATGATCACGACCTCATGGATTCGCAAATTGGAAACTCTTTATCTATATCTTCACACCATGAGCCCAACCGACCGCGGTCCCTTTCAATACTTAGCCAATTATCTGATCACCGGGTCCCGAGTTTGCAGTGTCCAACACTTATGTCCCCTGTTCCGTCATATACATCATGCACCCAAATAGATTTCGTGATCTGCAATTTATGCTTTTGCTAGTGAGAACTTACCAAGGATTTGAAAGGATTGGCATTAATAAACGAATAGTAGATGTTGCTTATGGATTTCAATGAATTCTGTGAATCGAACATGATCTTGCAAATTGGAAGATTATATGCATTTGGACGAGAAATAATCTATTAATATATATTAATATGAATACTATTAGAATAAATATAAACACTTTCTCTTAATTTTTCCTCTTTTATCCTCCTCTATTATCCCTTTGTGGTTCTATGTTTAGTCACATCTATATGATCACAACCTCCTGTATTCGCAAATTGACAACTCTTTATCTATATCTTCACACCATGAGCCCGACCGACCATGATCCCTTTCAATACTTAGCCAATTATCTGATCACCGAGTCCCGGGTTTGCGGTATCCAACACTTATGTCCCATGTTATGTCATATACATCTTGCACCCAAAGAACTTCCGTGATCTGCAATTTATGCTTTTACTTGTGAGAAATCACCAGGGGTTCGAAAGGATTGGCATTAATAAACGAACAATAGATTTTCTTTTGTGAGATACTTATCCCTTTTTCCCTTGTCTTCTTCCCATGTATTATTGTTTTCTAGTTATATACTTAGTCGCCTTTCTATGATCGCGGGTTCCAGAGTTGGTGGGCAGCCATATCTTTATCTCCATCTATATCCTCACATGACGAATCCAACCGACCATTGTTCCTTTCCATACTTAGCCAATTTTATGTCTACGATTGTCGGGTTGGCACTTTTGAACTCTGCTGCTTCTTGGTCCATGATATACATCTTGCACTCAAAATTTATTTGAGCTACAATTCCACCGCAGACTCCTTAGGCCTTTTTCCCTTTTCTTCTTCCCGTGTATTATCGCTTTCTAGTTATATACTTACTCGCATTTCTATGATTGTGGGTTCCAGCATTGGCGGGCTAACATATCTTCATCTCCATCTATATCCTCACATGACGAATCCGACCGACCTTTGTTCCTTTCCATACTTAGCCAATTTTATGGCCGCGGTTGTCGGTTTGGCGCTTTCAAACTCTATTGCTTCTTGTTTCGTGATATACATCTTGCACTCAAGACTTCCATGATCTACAATTCCATCGCAAACTCCTCAAACTCGCAAGATTCACTCTACCACGGTTCACAAATGTTTCGAAGTATCTGTCGTTGCCTTCCATCCCCACTAACTTCATGTCCTTCCTAATATACATTAGTTATGCTCTTACTAGTGACAACTGAACACACTGGTACGAAACAGTTGGCATCCAACCCTCCGCGATATACAAATTGACTACTAGATTCCGACATCGTCCCCTCTTTCGTGTTACAGATTATGCATTCAAATGTTCTGAGTGATCCAATTTGATCGTTGGGGCCTCACGTCTTTTGGGGAGACCTTGTCACCCTATTTTGGATCCTCGTGTTGACGGGTTCACAAAATCTCCAATTCTTAGTCACTTTTTTCGGGTTGGCGCTTTCGAACTCTGCTGCTTCTTATTCCGTGATATACATATTGCACTCAAAATTTATGTGATCTACAATTACACCACAGACTCCTTAGCCCTTTTTTCCTTTTCTTCTTCTCGTGTATTATCGCTTTATGGTTATATGCTTAGTTGCCTTTCTATGATCGTGGGTTCCAGCGTTGGCGGGGTGACATATATTCATCTCCATCTATATCCTCACATGACAAATTCGATCGATCATTGTTCATTTCCATACTTAGCCAATTTTATGGCCGCGGTTGTCGGGTTGGCGCTTTCGAACTCTACTGATTTTTGTTTTGTGATATACATATTGCACTCAAAACTTATGTGATCTACAATTCCACCGCGGACTCCTTGAACTCGCAAGCTTCACTCTACCACGGTTCACAAATGTTTCAAAGTATATTTCATTGCCTTCCATCCCCACTAACTTTCGGTCCTTTCTAATATACATTAGTTATGCTCTTACTAGTGACAACTAAACACACTGGTAAGAAACAGTTGGCATCCGACCCTCCGCGATATACAAATTGACTACCAGATTTCGACATCATCCCCTCTTATATGTTACAGATTATGCATTCAAATGTTCCGAGAGATGCAATTTGACCGTCGGGGCCTCACGTCTTTTGGGGAGACCTTGTCACCCTATTTTGGATCCTCCTGTTGACGGGTTCACGAAATCTCCAATTCTTTGCTAGCTAAAATTTCAATATATTAGCGAAAACAAGTCTGGGCCAGCGTTTCCCTATTCCATACTTGGACACTTTTTCAATTGTGGGTTCCTGGATTGACGACCTCAAAATTGTGTTCGGAATATTTTGAAACTTGAAAATAGTGCCCAGAGTTCCGCGATATACAATTTGTCCGCTGGAATGCCCCGTCACGGGACCAACCACAAATGTTTCAAAGTATTTGTCACTACCTTCCATCCCCACTAACTTCATGTCCTTCCTAATATACATTAGTTATGCTCTTACTAGTAACAAATGAACACACTGGTAAGAAACACTTGGCATCCGACCCTCCGCAATATACAAATTGACTACCAGATTTCGACATCGTCCCCTCTTCCATGTTACAGATTATGCATATAAATGTTCTGAGCAATGCAATTTGACAGTCGGGGCCTCACGTCTTCTGGGGAGACCTTGTCACCCTATTTTGGATCCTCCTGTTGACGGGTTCACGAAATCTCGAATTCTTTTCCAGCTAAAATTTCAATATATTAGCGAAAACAAGTTCGGGCCAGTGTTTCCCTATTCCATACTTAGACACTTTTTCAATTGCAGGTTCCCAGATTAACGACCTCAAAATTATGTTTGGAATATTCCGCAACTTGCAAACAGTGCCCGAAGTTCCGTGATATACAATTTGTTCGTTGGAATGCCCCGTCACGGGCCCAGCCATCCATCTTTCCTTTCAATACTTAGCCCCAAGTTGGCTACATTTCCATGACATTGTACATTTACTGTGTATCCCTGTTTCATACTTAGACATTTTTTCGATTGTGGGTTCCCGGACTGGCGAGCTCAAGATTGTGTCTCCAATGTTCCATGACTACCAACCAGTACCCGGAGTTCAGTGATATACAGTTTGTCCACAGGAAAGCATCATCATGCCCGAGAGATACAATTTGACCCTCGAGCCCTCACCTCTGCTAGATGTATCTTGTAGCCCTGTTTCAAAGCGTCACCAACCGCTTTCAATAATTAGCCATTATGTTCTTGTTGTTTCGTATGGAGTCTCTTTACTGTATTGATAACCAAGGTGGAGTCACCTTCCATGATAATGTTGGTCATCCTTTCACGATTTAGAATTTCGAGCCCAAGCTCTAGGGCTCCAAATTCCAATGTGTTGTTGGTTGAGTTTCCCATACTCCTAGCGTACAACTGAATGATGTTTCCACCACTATCTATGATCACCCCTCCCATCCCTTTTATTCCTAGGTTTCCTTTTGCCGCACCGTCAAAATTTAACTTGAGGAACCATGTCGGGGGTGGTGTCCAGTTGCACTCTCTTGATTGGAGTTACGGTGGTCGCCCTACCCGTGTGTTGTTGCACCTGTATTTTAGGTGAAAAACTTCTAAGATTCGAGAGTCTTGGCCTGTGGGTTGCACTTTTCCAGTCTGGCAGTTGTGGCTCTGCACCATTTCTTGTATTTGAGAGATTATTGCTTCCTTGAGTTTCCCTTCCGGAAGGCTTTCGTTCTTGAAGATGTGTCATTTCCTTTCTTTCCATATTTCCCATATAATCATCCCTGGCATAAGATTCCAACAGAGGTTCACCATTTCATTTTTGCTATAATTTTCATTCCATCTATTGATAGTTGCGTTGATGTTACCTTGAGTCCTATTGGACTGGAAAATGATGCTTTCCACCCAATCCCAGATCTTTGTTGTGTAATTACATTCATCGAGGAGGTGATTCGTTGTTTCTTCCTTTGCTTGACAGAGGTGGCATCGTGATGGGCCTATGAAACCCCTTTTCCTTAGGTTCTACCAGGTTAGAATTTGGTTGTGAAATACTAACCATTGGAAAATTTTGATTTTTGGCCACTGGGGGCTGTCCCAAATCTTTCCCCACGGTTGCGTCGAATCTTCTTGGTCCTGGGCTGTGATGTAATTCCGAGCTTCTTTTAAGTTGAATTCCCCACCATTTTTCCTGCCCCATCTTAGTTGGTCCTCTTCTTCTGAGATGACAATTTTCCTTTTCCCCAATTCCTCCCACCTCCTTCGCTATTGTTGTGATCCGATCTCTATTTTCTGGATTGAGTTTGTTCCAGATCCTCCATCTATCACAGTCATTTTCTTGTTTCCAGTAGTCATGGATTTTGATTTTGCCTTGCGTCATCATCTCCTGTTGGAGTTCATCTCTATTTGTATTTTCCATTATGGGTTCATGTTTCCATGCATCCTCCCATAAACTCGCTATTTTACCATTCCTCACTTCCCAGAAGCTGTGTTTCTGGATCCAGGTTTTTTTGCGCCAGGCTAGATTCCAGATGGTCGATCCTTCCCTTGTGCCCATAAATAAAATTCAATCCTAGTTGTTGATATCCAGGGCATACTTAGCCTTCCAGAGGGTTTCCCAAGGTGTTGCCTTTTCTTTGACCCATATCCACCAGAGTTTTGCCCCGTAGGATTCATTGGTTACCTGTGGGTCTTGTATCCCCAGGCCTCCTTTGCATTTGGTTTTGCAAACCTTCTCCCAGGCCACAAGGGCCCATTTTTTCTTGCTTTCCACTCCTCACCATAGGAAGTCCCTTTGGATGGTTCTTATTTTTTGGAGTATTCCTTTGGGAGCGGGAAACACTGACATCATATAGGTCAAAATTGCTTGCAGAACCGCTTTGGTCAGAATAAGTCTCCCCGTTAGGTTGAGGGATATGTAAGTCCAGTTTTTCACACTCGCTTGTAGTTTGTTGATCACTCCTTCCCATGTTGTCATTTTGCATGCTCTTTCCGTCAGGGGGATTCCCAAGTATTTCGTTAGGAGCGTCTTGCGTTCAAACCCCAAAATATTTGCTAGGTTTCTTTGAATTGTTGGGTTGGTATTGAAGAAATAGATCATGTATTTGGAGTGTTTGATCTCCGCACCCGAGGCTTCCCCAAACTCTTCTAATATTATTTTATAGGCTTTTGCTTCCTTGACCGTGGGTGTGCCATGGAGTAAGGTGTCATCAACAAACTGTTGGTGCGTGGAGGTAGGGCAGTTTTCAAAAGGTTTGATGCATGTTATTTCTCCTGTTGTAGTTGCACTTTTTATGCTTCTACTGAGTCCTTCCATCATCAAAATGAACAGGAAAGGTGATAGCGGGTCTCCTTGCCTGATTCCTCTTGAAGGCTAGAAGGGTTTGGTTGGGGCTCCATTGATTAAAAGCGAGTAACTTGTCGTTGAGACTAGACTGACAATCCAGTTGATCCAGTGTTGTGCAAAACCAAAAGATTCTAGAGTCTTGACCATATAGTGCTAGCTAATTTTGTCATAAGCCTTTGCTAGGTCAAGTTGGATTATCATCTCCCATCTCCTCTAGATTTTCAGTGTGTGTATCAACTCATGGGCATGGATGATGTTGTCCACAATTTGTCGCCCTTCTACAAAACCCGCTTGTTCCTGTGAAATCAATGTGGGTAGGAGAGGTTTCAATATATTGGCTATGACTTTGGATATTATCTTGTAGACCACATTGCATAAATCTATGGGTCTGTAGCGTTCTAGGGTCCTTGCTTCATTTTCTTTGGGGATTAAGGTAATCATTGTGGCATTTAGCACTTTTAGAATGGGGCTCGAGCATCTGGAGTCTTCCACCACCCCATAAACGTCATGTTTGACCACTTCCCATCAGTCTTTGAAGAATTCCACTGTGAAACCATCTGGGCCTGGGGCCTTTCCATTGGGCATCTCCTGGACTACTTGGTCAATTTCCTCCTTAGTGATGGGTTTGCTTAGGTTGATATTATGTTCCTTAGTAACTAGCCTGGGGATGTGTTGAGTTATCCTTTGTATGGCCTCCGTTCGGTCTTGTTTGGGTTCCTGGGTTATTCCTTGGAAGTGGTTTACCAGTATGTTTTCAATCTCCTTGTGGGACTCTCTCTCGATCCCATCATGATCCCGAATCTTCGGATTTTGTTGTGGGTTCTTCTAGCAATGGTTGTTCTATGGAAAAAAATTGTATTCCATTATCCTTCCTTTAGCCACCTGATTATGGACTTTTGGCACCATAGAGTCTCTTCCTGCTGGCATCTTGCTTCCCATTCTTGGGTCATTTGGGTCTCTTCCTTTTTCCTATCCTCTGTATAGCCCTCGTCTATGAAAATTTCCTGGAGTTTCCTCATTCCGTCTTCAATTTTTTTTTCCTTGGTTTATGTTTCCAAAGATTTCCTTGTTACATTTCTTGAGTTTATGTTTGATGTATCTGAGTTTCTCATAAATATTGAACATCCTCGTCCCTTGCTTTGGTTGTTGCGCCCGCTGCCATTTGCTGATATTATCCTTGAAAGTGGGATGTTCGATCCAAAATTTCTCGAATCTGAACGGTCTATTCCTTAGTGTGATTTGGAAGTTTGCTTCCAATTAGACTGGCCAATGGTCTGAACCCCCCCAAGGAAGGATGTTGCAGTCTAAAGTTAAAACCCATAGAATAATGGACTCTAACACTAAGAATATGTCTAGCCTCGTCACTATCTGATGTTGCTTTATCCGTTTGTTGTTCCATGTGAACTGGCCATTGCCTGTTTTGATGTCCACCATCTCCATTATGTCAATGAAAGTTGAAAAGTCTTCTACATCTCTATCCAGTCTCCTAGTGCCTCCTTTTTTTCCCGCAAGTGTCGTGATGATGTTGAAGTCCCCTGCCAAGATCCAGTGGAGGTTGTTGGAACGAGGTTTTAGGTTTTCTAGGTCTAGGAGCATTCTTCTCTTTTCTTCCAACCTCTGGGGACCATACACATTAGTGCATAGAATCACCTCTTTGTTACCTATGATTTGCATGTTAACCGAAAGTGTGTGTCTGATGGCTTCGACTGCTAGTAAATTCATTACTTGTGGGTTCCACAAAGTGAGAATATTGTCTGTCGTCTAATGTCCTTCAACAACCAATGTCTTGTACTTTCTCCATTGTTTATTGTTAATTGTTTCCATTCTGTCTATAGTACATTTTGTCTCTTGGATGAAACAGAGATCATGTTGTTCCTTCCTCAATCTGTTTATAAGGATTCTTTGTTTCTGTGGGTTGTTTAGGCCTCTAATATTCCATGTTATAATCTTCAATTATACATGTGGGGGGGACTTGGGAAAGATATTTTTTATCTTACCTGAGTTTATCAGCAGAGCTCCTAGTTCCTGTAGGGCCACGTTGTTTGATTTCCTGCCTTTATTGCTTCTCGTTTTCTTAGGTTAGAGATGGAGTTGTTCCTCGCCTGCTTTGATTCTGAGGTGTCCTATCTCCTCGTGTGTGTGCTTGAGCCCTCTGGATTTTGTTTCCTCCCTTAGGAGGAATAGGTATTGAATATGATCTAGTTGCTCCACTGGTACATTGTCTATGCCCTGCCTTTTCCATTGCTCCAGTATGTTTGGGAGATCTCTTCCTTCCCTTTCCACAATATGTCTAAGATCAGGATCTTTCATACCTACCTCACTTGGCGTCATTTCTGCATCTTCTTCTGCCTACTGCATGGGGGTTTTAACATCTATGGTTTCTCCATCCATAAGAGTTGCGCTACCCCCTTGTTCCATCTTATTGCTTGGGTTGTTTGTGTTCTCATTTGTGGTTTGTTCCTTAGTTTCTTTGGCTTTTTCCTTTTCCTTTCCTCCTTCTTCCCTTTTGTTGGTTTTTTCCTGCCCTTCCATTCAAGTCCTGGCTTCCGCATTGCTTCCCGTTGGGGATTTACTTGGTTTCTTGTTTGCTCTGTTCCTATGGTTCAGCTTGATAAATCCCTCCTCATCCTGTTGTATTTTGGTGTTTTCCTCTTCTTGTTTTTTATTGAGAGGGAATTCTATGAATAGGTGTCCATGTTCATGGCATCTTCTGCATCTGAAAGGGATATGATCGTAGTCGATTCTTTGTATCCATTCCTCATCCCTGAATTCCAGGCTTATGGCTTCTGGAAGTGCCCCCGAAACATCCATCTCTATGCAAATCCTTACGTAGGAGTAATATATCCCTTTTAGGGTTGCTTCTGATGTCTTCACATATTTTCCAAGTTTGTTCTCGATTGCTTCAAAGGTGGAGGGTAGCCAGTAGTCTAGTGGCAGGGAGTAAAGCCTCAGTCAGACGGGTACATTCTTAAAGGTTTCTTTCTCTGGGGAGAAGTTTTCCTTCCATGGCCACATGTATAGTCCTGTTGAGGCGTGGAATTATGCCAACCCCTCAAAGATTCTATCCATGTCCTCCAAGTTCATGAATATTGTTGTGAAGATCCTTTCGACCCCAGGTGGAGTTCCACTTCCCCGCTTGGCTTCCATTGGTATTTTATCCAGTTGCGCAACGTTCTCTCTGTGGGCCACAAACCCATGAACTTGAAAATGAGTGCATGTGTCTTCATCTAGTCCCGGTAGAGTTGCGTTTGTGGATCCTCCAGTATCATCTTGGGTATCAGTGTTGTCTTAGGTTTACATGGGTTGCGCCCTTCTACCCCATTGAGGTTCGTTGGTTTTTGCGCATCATTCTGGGTTTCTCTGGCTTCTTCCCCATGCGGTCCCTTTCTTCCTGGTTGCTTTCCTGATTCTTTTATGGTCCTGATCCCGATGCGCTCGTCACTGGTTCCTTGAAACCGTCGTCGTGTGGGCCTTTGCCCCTATCCACCACTACTTGCTTGTATGAGGGGGTTCCATTACCGCCCCCTTTGGTAACCATATTGTGCTCCTCTGTGTATGTGACTATCAAACCCTAGCTTGTTGTTGATCCCACTCTTCTCAACCTAATGAGAGTTGTTCGTTGATGATGAAGAAGCCAAAACCACCTTGGGATCAAGCTTCTATGGCATAAGGATAGTCCTAATGAGTCAGAAGGTTAGGAAGGTTGGTATTGTGAAAAATCCTTTGAAATTAAGATTTAATATGGATATACACATGACATTCTAAGAGAAAGTGTTTTTCATCTTCAGCCCTCTTAGTGTCACAAAGATGACAGATTCTTTCAAACCATGACATTTTGGAAATTATCCAACGCTTAGTTTCACTATGGAGCTCATGAGAATTTGTTATTATTTTAGCAATGTTGATTTTTTTTACACTAGTCAAAATAGAAAGATACTTTTGATCTTCTAGATTATGGTTGATCACCTCCTTATATTATCTTAATTTTTTGTTATCCTCCAATTCTTGATCACGCCACAATTTTTCCTTAAATTTAGATGCAATAATATTTTTAATATTAACATTATTCCACAAAATGATCTCTTCCTTTATTCCCTAATGATTTAGCGAAGACTTGACATATTTATGCCATCCCCACTTGAGCCATAAGTGGTTTTGGCTAGAGTTTGAAGCAATTTTGGGAAGCATCTTGTCTTCCATGTTGTTTATCTCATTCTTATATATTATGTACCTAGTCATAGTCGTGCTTTCAATGGGGAAGGGCTTGCTTCTATGAGGAGGATAAGATAGGGTGTATTGCCTTTAATTTTGAGATTATAGGTTTTATAAAATTATTTTGGATTCACTCTGTCTTTCTCCATGATTCTCTAGAGATACTACATCCTCAAACTTCACATCGATATAAAATAATAGGAGTGACAAGAGTCTCAAACATGAGATTTTTCTTATCACAAACCCAAAGGTCCATTGATTTACAATTGTTTTAAACCCTAATAAGATTTTCATCCTCCATTTATCTTTTTCTCAATGTTATTATATTAAAACAATTATAAGATGTTGGTACAATTTATTTTATTAGTATTTATTTTTTTCACGTGTATACACATTTTTAATTAATTAATATGATTCATTAATCATAATTTCACTTATTTTATTATGTACAATTTATTCTATTAATGTTTAATTTTATTCCCTATGTATACACATTTTTAATTAATTAATATGATTTAGTAATTCCAATTTTACATATACTCCCTTTAATATAGAAGGAAAAATTTAAACCTTACACCTTTTACTAAAAACAATAACTTTTGCAATTTAAAAGAGTTTGCAAAATACACTCAACAACAGAGAATCTCATAGATAACAATGAGACGTCATTACAATTGATATCATTGATTATAAATATTTTTCTTATTTTGAAAGGTTTTAATTTATGAACTTTAAAAAATAGTAGATTTTATTTAAAAAATAAATAAGCTAAATAAAACAAAATTTATTTAATTATATTAAATTTTTAATTTTTTTTTTTATCCATAAAATTCAAAAAAATGAATTTATCATAGTATTAATGGTGTGTATTTCATATATTACATGGAATACAAAAACTAAGTGAAGTGTTTATTTTGGTTGAAATTTAAATATCTGTACCAAATTATATTAATATAGCTAATAAAATGGTTCTGTTTGGAAAAAAATTACTTTTCCAACTCTGCATAAATAAAACACTGAGTACATATTTGGAGATATGTCTAGATTCCAATTCCAAGTATAAGGTATGAAGATTTCGAATATAATTTAACAAATCTCAATTAGATTTCAAGTATAATTTAACAAATTTCAATCTCACTAGTTTAAAGTTGTGCACAAGTTTCAAGATTTTTCTAACAATTGTGGCCTAGAGATACTTTGAAGCTCCTTTGAGAATTTAAATTAACATTTAATGGATACTCTATATTGTTTTTTTTTAACCTTACACTTCTTATAATTGTTTTCAACCATGATAAGTTTTCCATTCTCTATTTATCTTTTTCTCAATGTTATTATATTAAAACATTTATAAGATGCAAATACAATTTATTTTATTAGTGTTTATTTTTTTCACATGTATACACATTTTTAATTAATTAATATAATTTATTAATCATAATTTCACTTATTTTATTATGTACAATTTATTTTATTAATTTTATTAATGTTTAATTTTGTTTGGGATGTATACACATTTTTAATTAATTAATATGATTTAGTAATTCCAACTTTACAGATATTCCCTTTATTATAGGAGGAGAAATTTGAACCTTACATCTCTTACTAAAAATAAAAACTTTTTCAATTTAAAAAAAGTTGCAAAATACACTCAACAATAGAAAATACACTCAACAATAAAAAAAATCTCATAGATTCTCATTGGTTATAAATATTATTCTTATTTTGAAAGGTTTTAATTTATGAAATTTTATTTAAAAAATAAATTAATTAAATAAAATAAAATAAAAATTATATGAATTTTTTTAATTAAAATGAAAATTTGTTTTATCCATAAAATTCAAAAAATTGAATTTATCATATTATTAGTAGTGTGTATTTCATATATTATATGGAATAAAAAACGAAGTGAGGTGTTTATTTTTGGTTGAAATTTAAATGTATGTACCAAATTATGTTAGTATAGCAAATAAAATGGTTTCACTTGGAAAAAATTACTTTTTCCATTCTTCATAAATAAAACATGGAGTATATATTTGGAGATGTGTCTAGATTCTAAGTATACGGTAATTTGATTTCTAGTATAATTTAACAAATTTCAATCTTAGTTTGAAGCAGTGTATAAGTTTCAAGATTCTTTTAACAAATGTGGCGTGGAGATACTTCCATGTTCCTTTGAGAATTTAAATTAACATTTAATGAATATTCTGTATTGTTTTTTTGAATCTTACACTTCTTATAATTGTTTTCAACCCATAATAAGCTTTCTATCCTCTATTTATCTTTTTCTCAATCCTATTATATTAAAACATTTATAAGTTACAGGTACAATTTATTTTATTAGTGTTTATTTTTTTCACATATATACATATTTTTAATTAATTAATATGATTTATTAATTATAATTTCACTTATTTTATTATGTAATTTTTTTTTTATTAATGTTTAATTTTTTTTCAATTTATACATATTTTTAATTAATTAATATGATTTAGTAATTCCAACTTTAAAATATTATTCTTATTTTTGAAAGGTTTTAATTTATGAACTTTTAAAAATAGTCGATTTTTTTTTAAAATAAATTAATTAATTAATACAAAATTTATTTAATTATATTAAATTTTTTAATTAAAACAAAATTATATTTTTTCCATAAAATTCAAAAAATTGAATTTATCATATTATTAGTAATGTATTTCATATATTATATATTACATGGAATACAAAAACAAAGTGAAGTGTTTATTTTAGTTGAAATTTAAATATATTTACCAAATTATGTTAATATAACAAATAAAATGGTTTTACTTGGAAAAAAATTACTTTTTCCACTCTGCATAAATAAAACATAGAGTATCTATTTGGAGATATGTCTAGATTCTAAGTACACTGTATGAAGATTTAAAATATAATTTAACAAATCTCAATTTGATTTGGAGTATAATTTAACAAATCTCAATCTCACTAGTTTGAAGTAATGCACAAGTTTCAAGATTCTCTTCTAACCACTATAGCATAGAGATACTTCCAAGCTCCTTTGGAATTTAAATTGGCATTTACTGAATACTCTATATTGTTTAATTAACAATGGTTATGTATAAATTGTCCATTATATACCATATTCCTAACTCTAACAACAACAAGTATTGAACAAGTATTGTCAGCTATGATGCTTTGTTATTAATTATTATGATGAATGGAGATTTCATAAGGATGCGAAAAGAAAATATTTAAACAATTTGAAAAATATGAAAAATATATTAATAGACACCCAAATTCCTCTATAAGGGATGTGATCGGTGATTGAGAAAATTATGTAAATTATGTATTACAAAGATGTGATTAAGAAAATTGTGTAGTACAAAGACATGGTTGCAAAAATTATGTATTACAAATATGTGGTTGCAAGTATACAGGGAACAGAATGTGGAAGTAGATTTACTATTTAAAAAAGCACTCTTGGAAGGGAGGATTCACTTCAACAAATCATAGGATGGCTAGGAGGGCTCCTCTCTATCACTCAGTCTCTAAATTTGAAATAGATAGTATTTCGAGTAAGTCTAGGACTTCTATTTTATTTTGAGTTATAACTGATTCTATATTGTAATCTTGGCTATAATAATTTTGGATTGTACTCGTACACTTTATTTGCTAATTTTGGACAGTTTACATAATGTAGGCTGGAAAAAAAAAAGTACCACCATAATCTCAAAGTAGTTCGAATTAGTTGTTAATTCACATTGCCTTTAAAGTATTGGATAAATATAACATCGTTTATGATCCTAAAGGGAGGGCTCTCTTTCTCTCATATTGGTGAACAATGTGTT
>SNQJ01S0021871.1:71299-92035 GCA_010110895.2 Picea sitchensis | reverse complement strand
TTTGACACTTTTATAATGTACTTATGAAGCATTGAAGAGAAATAAGAAAGCCTCACCCACTGAGACAAAGGCCCGAAGATGTAGGCAATCTTGTCGAACTCCATTAACAACTTTGTTGTTCTTTGTGCTTATATTTTGATCTGCATTTCTTTATGATGGCTGATATAATCTCTCATTAAGTTCTTCTTCTTTCCTTAATTCCTAATTGGTAATTGAACACATGCTTAAAACTTAACAAAGTCTTTAAAGATCATTTTCGGATCATCCTCCACCCCCTCCACCACCGCCCTCGCCTAAAATCCTTGCTCCTCCCCTATCGTCGCCTCCTTCCTCCCCACTCGCCCCACCAAACTCACCTCTCGACCTCGCCCCTTTGGAGGAGATTTATGTTTCCAAGGAGAGGCAAGAAAGCCAACCACCACCAGAGTCTGAATGTGCGTCTTGCGCTCTCTTCTTGGCATCCTGGGAAGTCATGCAGGACCTGGTCTTCGAACTCCACAGAGATGTGGAAAACTTACGTTTCAGGATAGAAACTATGGACCAAAGAGGAGACAAAATCAATATGCTTCTCACCCTCCTCCTCAACTCAATGTAACCACAAGGCACTGCATCAAGCTCCTTGGCGCCCCAGGTTCCAGTAATCTAGCTAGCTAAAAAACGACGCACCACAGGAACGCGACCATCCTGACCTCCATGTGTCAGCATGATTACATGTGTCTAGGCTTTTATTATAGTTGGTACATTCCATATGTTCAATTGTTTATTTTTGGGTATCAGGTTTATAGGACACCTCAACTGTCTATTTTTGGTTATCAGTTTTATAGGACACCTCAGATGAACTGATTTCCCCATAGGGCGGTTCTGAGCAAAACTGTAATTTTTGATCTAAAAGACTCTCTGACAGCACATAACTTAAACATAAACAGTGACAACTGCAACCTCTTTTTCGCAAATTAATACAAAGTTTCTCTTCTTACTTAATTTTTGTTTTTATTAAATAATAAATAATAATCATATTAATAAAAATATTGAAATAAATAATAATAATTAAATTAATAATAAAAACATTATTAATAATAATAATAAATTAATGAAATAATTAATAACAATTAAATTAGTCAAAAAACAAATTCATTATTACTAAAACAACATAATAACATACTAAAATAATGTTATCATGACACAATTTTTATTATCTTGCAAAAATGACACTAAAATGATGTACAAAAAATAATTAGTGTGTCAATTGGAGGATACAAACTTGATGCAAAAAAAAGAGAGTGTATTTCAATGTTAATAATTAAATTTCATCACTTAGTCGATGCTAATATGACTTATAAACAATGTTAATATGAGGTGCATACACCAAATACATACCAAAAAACCACATTTTCAATGCAAAAGAAGCACAAATATGATATTGCAACCTTATTTTCCAATATTTATTCATGCAAGAACGACACAAATTAGATGTACAAATGAAGCATGCATAGAATATATCGATGCAAAGGAGATGCTTAAAGAAGCATGTGTCAATGACAATGATGCAAATGCAACACAACTTTGATGCAAAATATGTCACACCCTATTACATCGTGCAAATTTGATCTTTTTATTGAAAAATTACACTATGAAGCAATGCTAAATGCAACACTACAACCGTATATTATAACAATGCCTACATCTATTTCTTATATATAAAGAACATTAAAGTAATATATACACCAATGTATATTAGATATAAAATATATATTAAATATAAAAGGAAAATAGTCAGAGCGTAGATGTATGGAAGAAGAAGAGTTCTAACACATTGTTCACCAATATGAGAGAAAGAGAGCCCTCCCTTTAGGATCATAAACGATGTTATATTTATCCAATACTTTAAAGGCAATGTGAATTAACAACTAATTCGAACTACTTTGAGATTATGGTGGTACTTTTTTTTTTNCAAAATATGTCACACCCTATTACATCGTGCAAATTTGATCTTTTTATTGAAAAATTACACTATGAAGCAATGCTAAATGCAACACTACAACCGTATATTATAACAATGCCTACATCTATTTCTTATATATAAAGAACATTAAAGTAATATATACACCAATGTATATTAGATATAAAATATATATTAAATATAAAAGGAAAATAGTCAGAGCGTAGATGTATGGAAGAAGAAGAGTTCTAACACATTGTTCACCAATATGAGAGAAAGAGAGCCCTCCCTTTAGGATCATAAACGATGTTATATTTATCCAATACTTTAAAGGCAATGTGAATTAACAACTAATTCGAACTACTTTGAGATTATGGTGGTACTTTTTTTTTTTCCAGCCTACATTATGTAAACTGTCCAAAATTAGCAAATAAAGTGTACGATGACAATCCAAAATTATTATAGCCAAGATTACAATATAGACCCAGTTATAACTCAAAATAAAATAGAAGTCCTAGACTTACTCGAAATACTATCTATTTCAAATTTAGAGACTGAGTGATAGAGAGGAGCCCTCCTAGCCATCCTGTCATTTGTTGAAGTGAATTCTCCCTTTCGGAACTTGGAGTGCTTTTTTTAATAGTAAATCTACTTCCACATTCTCTTCCCTATATACTTGCAACCACATATTTGTAATACATAATTTTTGCAACCACGTCTTTGTACTACACAATTTTCTCAATCACATCTTTGTAATACATAATTTACATAATTTTCTCAATCACCGATCACATCCCTTATAAAGGAATTTGGGTGTCTATTAATATATTTTTCATATTTTTCAAATTGTTTAAATATTTTCTTTTCCCATCCTTATGAAATCTCCATTCATCATAATAATTAATAACAAAGCATCATAGCTGAAAATACTTTTTTTCCATGAATTTTTTTTCTCAATTTTATATAAGGTATAAAATCTTTTACAAGGCAATGGCACAGTGGTCAGTTTTCGGCGGTCAGTAGCAGCGAGCATACCAGCCACACTAACCGAATCGATCATTACAAGAAAAAGAAGAAACTGATCTGTTGCTAGACAGGGACAACGAATGAGCAATGAGCTAATCGACGAACAAGAGTGTCGATCAAATCAAACAACGCAGCCACACTAAACCGATTACAAAAAAACAAACACAAGAAACTGACCTATTTCAGAGATCAAATCCTCGGAGACAGTAAAGAAACAATGATATAACATCACCAAAATAAATAACTACGTCCAAAGGCAAAAAATGGATCTGTCAATAGCTGACAATACTTGTTGTTGTTAGAGTTAAGAATATGGTATATAATGGACAACTTATACATAAGCATTGTTGATTAAACAGTATAGAGTATTCATTAAATGCCAATTTAAATTCCAAAGGAGCTTGAAGAGAATCTTGAAACTTGTGCACTACTTCAAACTAGTGAGATTGAGATTTGTTAAATTATATTTTAAATCTTCATACAATATACTTGGAATCTAAACATATCTTCAAATATGTACTTTATGTTTTATTTATGCAGAGTGGGAAAATTATTTTTTTCCAAGTGAAATCATTTTATTTGTTATATTAACATAATTTGGTAAATATATTTAAATTTCAACCAAAATAAACACTTCACTTTGTTTTTGTATTCCATGTAATATATAATATATGAAATACATTTTTCAATTTTTTGAATTTTATGGATAAAATATAATTTTATTTTAATTAAAAAATTTAATATAATTAAATAAATTTTGTTTTAATTAATTAATTTATTTTTAAATAAAATGGACTATTTTTAAAAATCCATAAATTAAAACCTTTCAAAATAAGAATAATATTTTAAAGTTGAAATTACTAAATCATATTAATTAATTAAAAATGTGTATAAATCCAAAAAAAATTAAACATTAATAAAAAAAATTTACATAATAAAATAAGTGAGATTATGATTAATAAATCATATTAATTAATTAAAAATATGTATATATGTACACTAATAAAATAAATTGTACCTGCAGCTTATAAATGTTTTAATATAATAGCTGCAACTTATAAATGTTTTAATATAATAGCATTGAGAAAAAGATAAATGAAGGATAGAAAGCTTATTATGGATTGAAAACAATTATAAGAAGTGTAAGGTTAAAAAAAACAATACAGAGTATCCATTAAATGCCAATTTAAATTCTCAAAGGAGCTTGAAAGTATCTCCACACCACATTTGTTAACAGAATCTTGAAACTTGTACACTGCTTCAAACTAAGATTAAGATTTGTTAAATTATACTAGAAATCAAATTACCTTATACTTAGAATCTAGACATATCAACAAATATGTACTCCATGTTTTATTTATGAAAAATGGGAAAAGTAATTTTTTCCAAGTGAAACCATTTTATTTGCTATATTAACATAATTTGGTACATACATTTAAATTTCAACCAAAAATAAACACTTCACTTAGTTTTTGTATTCCATATAATATATGAAATACACACTACTAATAATATGATAGATTCAATTTTTTCAATTTTATGGATAAAATAAAATTTCATTTTAATTAAAAAAATTAATATAATTAAAACATTTTTGTTTTATTTAATTTATTTATTTTTAAAATAAAATTTCATAAATTAAAACCTTTCAAAATAAGAATAATATTTATAACCAATGAAAATCGATGAGATTCTCTATTGTTGAGTGTATTTTGCAACCTTTTTTAAATTGAAAAAGTTTTTATTTTTAGTAAGAGGTGTAAGGTTCAAATCTCTCTTACTATACTAAAGGGAGTATTTGTAAACTTGGAATTACTAAATCATATTAATTAATTAAAAATGTGTATACATCTCCAAAAAAATTAAACATTAATAAAATTAATAGAATAAATTGTACATAATAAAATAAGTGAAATTATGATTAATAAATTATATTAATTAATTAAAAATGTGTATACATGTGAAAAAAATAAACATTAATAAAATAAATTGTACTTGCATCTTATAAATGTTTTAATATAATAACATTGAGAAAAAGATAAATAGAGGATGGAAAGCTTATCATGGGTTGAAAACAATTATAAAAAGTGTAAGGTTAAAAAAATATAATATAGAGTATCCATTAAATGTCAATTTAAATTCTCAAAAGAGCTTCGAAGTATCTCCAAGCCACAATTGTTAGAAAAATCTTGAAACTTGTGCACAACTTTAACAACTTTAAACTAGTGAAATTGAGATTTGTTAAATTATACTCGAAATTTGATTGAGATTTGTTAAATCTTCATACCTTATACTTGGAATCTAGATACATCTCCAAATATGCACTCAGTGTTTTATTTATGCAGAATGGGAAAAGTAATTTTTTTCCAAGTGGAACCATTTTATTTGCTATATTAACATAATTTGATACACATATTTAAATTTCAACCAAAATAAACACTTTACTTAGTTTTTGTATTCCATGTAATATATGAAATACCCACCATTAATAATATGATAAATTCATTTTTTTGAATTTTATAGATAATTTTTTTTTTTTTTAATTAAATAAATTTAGTTTTATTTAGCTTATTTAGTTTTTAAATAAAATCAACTATTTTTTAAAGTTCATAAATTAAAACCTTTCAAAATAAGAAAAATATTTATAATCAATGATATCAAGTGTAAGAGCATCTCATTGTTATCTATGAGATTCTCTATTGTTGAGTGTATTTTGCAAACTCTTTTAAATTGTAAAAGTTATTGTTTTTAGTAAGAGGTGTAAGGTTCAAATCTCTCCTTCTATATTAAAGGGAGTATATGCAAAATTGGAATTACTAAATCATATTAATTAATTAAAAATGTGTATACATAGGGAAAAAAATTAAACATTAATAGAATAAATTGTACATAATAAAATAAGTGAAATTATGATTAATGAATCATATTAATTAATTAAAAGTGTGTATACATGTGAAAAAAAAAACACTAATAAAATAAATTGTACCAACATCTTATAATTGTTTTAATATAACAACATTGAGAAAAAGATAAATGAAGGATGGAAATCTTATTAGGGTTGAAAACAATTGCAAATCAATGGACCTTTGGGTTTGTGATAAGAAAAAACTCATGTTTGAGACTCTTGTCACTCCTATTATTTTATATCGATGTGAAGTTTGGGGATGTAGTATCTCTAGAGAATCATGGAGAAAGACAGAGTGAATCCAAAATAATTTTATAAAACCTATAATCTCAAAATTAAAGGCAATACACCCTATCTTATCCTCCTCATAGAAGCAAGCCCTTCCCCATTGAAAGCACGACTATGACTAGGTACATAATATACAAGAATGAGATAAACAACATGGAAGACAAGAGGCTTCCCAAAATTGCTTCAAACTCTAGCCAAAACCACTTATGGCTCAAGTGGGGATGGCATAAATATGTCAAGTCTTCGCTCAATCATCAGGGAATAAAGGAAGAGATCATTTTGTGGAATAATGTTAATATTAAAAATATTATTGCATCTAAATTTAAGGAAAAATTGTGGCGCGATAAAGAATTGGAGGATAACAAAAAATTAAGATAATATAAGGAGGTGATCCACCATAATCTAGAAGATCAAAAGTATCTTTCTATTTTGACCAGTGTAAAAAAAAATCAACATTGCTAAAATAAGAACAAATTCTCATGAGCTCCATAGTGAAACTAGGCGTTGGATAATTCCCAAAATGTCAGGGTTTGAAAGAATCTGTCATCTTTGTGACACTAAGAGGGCTGAAGATGAAAAACATTTTCTCTTAGAATGTCCTGTGTATATCCATATTAAATCTTAATTTCAAAAGTTTTTTCACAATACCAACCTTCCTAACCTTCTGACTCATTTGGACTATCCTTATTCCATAGAAGCTTGATCCCAAGGTGGTTTTGGCTTCTTCATCATCAACGAACAACGCTCATTAGGTTGAGAAGAGTGGGATCAACAACAAGTTAGGGTTTGATAGTCGCAGACACAGAGGAGCACAACATGGTTACCAAAGGGGGCGATAATGGAACCCCCTCATACAAGCAGGTAGTGGTGGACAGGGGAAAAGGCCCACGCGACGACGGTTTCAAGGAACCAGTGACAAGCACATCAGGATTAGGACCAGAAAAGAATCAGGAAAGCAACCAGGAAGAAAGGGACCACATGGGGAAGAAGCCAGAGAAACCCAAAATGATGTGTAAAAACCAACGAACCTCAATGGGGTAGAAGGGCGCAACCCGAGTAAACCTAAGACAACACTGATACCCAAGGTGATATTGGAGGATCCACACACGCAACTCTACTGGGACTAGATGAAGACACATGCACTCATTTTCAAGTTCATGGGTTTGTGGCCCATAGAGAGAACATTGCGCAACTGGATAAAATACCAATGGAAGCCAAGCGAGGAAGTGGAACTCCACCTGGGGTCGAAAGGCTTCTTCACAATAGTATTCATGAACTTGGAGGACATGGATAGAATCTTTGAGGGGGGGGCATACTACCACGCCTCAACAGGACTATACATGCGGCCATGGAAGGAAAACTTCTCCCCAGAGAAAGAAACCTTCAAGAATGTATCCATCCGGCTGAGGCTTTACTCCTTGCCACTAAAATACTGACTACCCTCCACCTTCGAAGCAATCAGGAACAAACTTGGAAAATATGTGAAGACATCAGAAGCAACCCTAAAAGGGATATATACCTCCTACGTAAGGATCTGCATAGAGATGGATGTTTCAGGGGTAGTCCCAAAAGCCATAAGCCTGGAATTCAGGGATGAGGAATGGATATAAAGAATCGACTACGAGCAGATCCCTTTCAGATGCAGAAGATGCCATGAACATGGACACCTATTCACATAATTCCCTCTCAATAAAAAACAAGAAGAGGAAAACACCAAAATACAACAGGATGAGGAGGGATTTATCAAGCTGAACCACATGAACAAAGCAAACAAGAAACCAAGTAAATCCCCAACGAAAAGCAATTCAAAAGCTAGGAATTGAATGGAAGGGCGGCACAAAACCAACAAAGGGGAAGAAGGAGGAAAGGAAAAGGCAAAAGCCAAAGAAACTAAGGAAAAAACCACAAATGAGAACACAAACAACCCAAACAATAAGATGGAACAAGGGGGTAGCGCAACTCTTATGGACGGAGAAACCATAGATGCCAAAACCGCCATGCAGGAGGCAGAAGAAGATGCAGAAATGACGCCAAGTGAGGTAGGTACGAAAGATCCTGATCTCAGAGATATTGTGGAAAGGGAAGGAAGAGATCTCCCAAACATACTAGAGCAATGGAAAAGGCAGGGCGTAGACAATGTACCAGTGGAGCAACTAGATGATATTCAATACCTATTCCTCCTAAGGGAGGAAACAAAATCCATAGGGCTCAAGCACACACACGGGGAGATAAAACACCTCAGAATCAAATCAGGCGAGGGACAAATCCATCTCTAACTTAAGCAAACGAGAAGGAATAAAGGCAGGAAATCAAACAACGTAGCCCTATAGGAACTAGGAGCTCTGCTGATAAACTCATGTAAGATAAAAAATATCTTTCCCAAGTCCCCCCCACATGTTTAAATGAAGATTATAACATGGAATATTAGAGGCCTAAACAACCCACGAAAACAAAGAATCCTTAAAAACAGACTGAGGAAGGAACAACCGGACCTCTGTTTCATCCAAGAGAGAAAATGTACTCTAGACAGAATGGAAACAATCAACAATAAACAATGGAGCAAGTACAAGACATTGGTTGTTGAAGGACATTAGACGACAAGCTGTATTCTCACTTTGTGGAACCCACAAGTAATGAATTTGCTAGCAGTCGAAGCCACCAGACACACACTTTCGGTTAACATGCAAATCATAGGTAACATAGAGGTGATTCTATGCACTAATGTGTACGGTCCCCAGAGGTTGGAATAAAAGAGAAGAATGCTCCTAGACCTAGAAAACCTAAAAGCTCATTCCAACAACCTCCACTAGATCCTGGTAGGGGACTTCAACATCATCACGACACTTGCGGAAAAAAAAGGAGGCACTAGGAGACTGGATAGAGATGCGGAAGACTTTTCAACTTTCATTGACACAATGGAGATGGTGGACATCAAAACAGGCAATGGCCAGTTCACATGGAACAACAAACGGATAAAGAAACATCAGACAGTGACGAGGCTAGATAGATTCTTGGTGTCAGAGTCCATTATTCTATGGGGTTTAACTTTAGACCGCAACATCCTTCCTTGGGGGGGGGGGGGTTAGACCATTGGCCAGTCCAATTGGAAGCAAAATTCCAAACCACATCGAGGAATAGACCATTCAGATTCGAGGAATTTTGGATCGAACATCCCACTTCCAAGGAGAATATCAGCCGATGGCAGTGGGCGCAACAACCAGAGAAAGGGACAAGGATGTTCAATATTTATAAGAAACTCAGGTACATCAAACATAAACTCAAGGAATGTAACAAGGAAATCTTTGGAAACATAAACCAAGAAAAAAATTGAAGACAGAATGAGGAAACTCCAAGAAATTTGCATAGACGAGGGCTATACAGAGGATAGGAAAAAGGAAGAGACCCAAATGACCCAGGAATGGGAAGCAAAATGCCAGCAAGAAGAGACTCTGTGGTGCCAAAAGTCCATAATCGGGTGGCTAAAGGAAGGAGAACGGAATACAAAGTTTTTTCATAGAACAACCATTGCTAGAAGAACCCACAACAAAATCCTGAAAATTCGGGATCATGATGGGATCGAGAGAGAGTCCCATAAGGAGATTGAAAACATACTGGTAAATTACTTCCAGGGAATAGCCCAGGAACCCAAACAAGATTGAACAAAGGCCATACAAAGGATAACTCAACACATCCCCAGGCTAGTTACTGAGGAACATAATATCAACCTAAGCAAACCCATCACTAAGGAGGAAATTGACCAAGTGGTCCAGGAGATGCCCAATGGAAAGGCCCCAGGCCCAGATGGTTACACAGTGGAATTCTTCAAAGCCTGATGGGAAGTGGTCAAATAGGACGTTTATGGGGTGGTGGAAGACTCCAGATGCTCGAGATCCATTCTGAAAGCGCTAAATACCACAATGATTACCTTAATCCCCAAAGAAAATGAAGCAAGGACCCCAGAACGCTACAGACCCATAACTTTATGCAATGTGGTCTACAAGATAATATCCAAAGTCATAGCCAATATACTGGAACCTCTCCTACCCACATTGATTTCACAGGAACAAGCGGGTTTTGTAGAAGGGCGACAAATTGTGGACAACATCATCCATGCCCATGAGCTGATACACACACTGAAACTCCAGAGGAGATGGGGGATGATAATCCAACTTGACCTAGCAAAGGCTTATGACAAAATTAGCTGGCACTATATGGTCAAGACTCTAGAAGCTTTTGGCTTTGCGCAACACTGGATCAACTGGATTGTCAGTCTAGTCTCAATGACAAGTTACTCACTTTTAATCAATGGAGCCCCAACCAAACCCTTTTGGCCTTCAAGAGGCATCATGCAAGGAGACCCGCTATCACCTTTCCTGTTCATTCTGATGATGGAAGGACTCAGTAGAATCATAAAAAGCGCAACTACGACAAGAGAAATAACATGCATCAAACCTTTCAAAAACTGCCCTACCTCCATGCACCAACAGTTCGTTGATGACACCTTACTCCATGGAACACCCACGGTCAAGGAAGCGAAATCCTATAAAATAATATTAGAAGAGTTTGGGGAAGCCTCGGGCACGGATATCAATCACTCCAAATACATGATCTATTTCTTCAATACCAACCCAACAATTCAAAGAAACCTGGCAAATATTTTGGGGTTTGAACGCAAGACACTCCTAACGAAATACTTGGGAATCCCCCTGACGGTGGAAAATGACAACATGGGAAGGAGTGATCAACAAACTACGAGAGAGGGTGAAAAACTGGACTTACATATCCCTCAACCTAATGGGGAGACTTATTCTGACCAAAGCGGTTCTGCAAGCAATTCTGACCCATATGATGTCAGTGTTTCCCGCACCCAAAGGAATACTCCAAAAAATAAGAACCATCCAAAGGGACTTCCTATGGCGAGGAGTGGAAAGCAAGAAAAAATGGGCCCTTGTGGCCTGGGAGAAGGTTTGCAAAACCAAATGCAAAGGAGGCCTAGGGATACAAGACCCACAGGTAACCAATGAATCCTACGGGGCAAAACTCTGGTGGAGATGGGTCAAAGAAAATGCAACACTATGGGAAACCCTCTGGAAGGCTAAGTATGCCCTGGACATCAACAACCAGGATTGCATTCGCTTTATGGGCACAAGGGAAGGATTAACCATCTGGAATCTAGCCTGGCGCAAAAAAACCTAGATCCAGAAACACATCTTCTGGGAAGTGAGGAATGGGAAAATAACAAGTTTATGGGAGGACGCATTGCAACATGAACCCATAATGGAAAATTCGAATAGAGAGGAACTTCAATAGGATATGATGACATAAGGAAAAATAAAAATCCATGACTACTGGAAACAAGAAAATGACTGTGACAGATGGAGGATCCGGGACAAACTCAATCCACAAAATAGAGATCGGATCGCAACAATAGTGAAGGAGGTGGAGGAGGAATTAGGGAAAAGGAAAATTGTCATCTCAGAAGAAGAGGACCAACTAAGATGGGGCAGGAAAAATGGTGGGTAATTCAACTTAAAAGAAGCTCGAAATTACATCATGGCCCAAGACCAAGAAGATCCGACGCAATAGTGGGGAAATATTTGGGACAGCCCACAGTGGCCAAAAATCAAAATTTTCCAATGGTTAGTACTTTACAACCAAATTCTAACCTGGGAGAACCTAAGGAAAAGGGGTTTCATAGGCCCATCATGATGCCACCTCTGTCAAGCAAAGGAAGAAACAACGAATCACCTCCTTGATGAATTTAATTACACAACAAAGATCTGGGATTGGGTGGCAAGCATCTTTCGCCAGTCAAATAGGACCCGAGGTAACATCAACGCAGCCATCAATAACTGGAATGTGAATTATAGCAAAAATGAAATGGTGAACCTCTGTTCGAATCTCATGCCAGGGATGATTATATGGGCAATATGGAAAGAAAGGAACCGACACATCTTCAGGAATGAAAGCCTTCTAGAAGGGAAACTCAAGGAAGCAATAATCTCTCAAATACAAGAAATGGTGCAGAGCCGCAACTGCCAGACTGGAAAAGCGCAACCCACAGTCTAAGACTCTCGAATCCTGGAAGTTTTTCACCTAAAATATGGGCGCAACAACACACAGGTAGGGTGGCCACCGCAACTCCAATCAGGAGAGTGCAACTAGACACCTGCCCCATCAAGGTTCCTCAAGTTAAATTTTGACGGGGCAGCAAAAGGAAACCCAGGAATGAAAAGGATGGGAGGAGTGATCAGAGATAGTGGTGGTAACATCATTCGGTTGTACGCTGGGAGTATGGGAAACTCAACCAACAACGCAATGGAATTTGGAGCCCTGGAGCTTGGGCTCGAAATTCTAAACCACGAAAGGATGACCAACACTATCGTGGAAGGTGACTCCACCTTGGTTATCAACACAATAAAGAGACTCCACACGAAACAAAAAGAAAGGAATGGATAATTATTGAATGCGGTTCGTGATGCTTCGAAACAGGGATACAAGATACATCCAGCAAAGGTGAGGGCTCGAGGGTCAAATTGTATCTCTCAGGCATGATGATGCTTTCCTGTGGACAAACTGTATATCACGGAACTTCGGGTACTGGTTGGTAGTCATGGAAGATTGGAGACACAATCCTGAGCCCGCCAGTCCGGGAACCCGCAATCGAAAAAATGTCTAAGTATGAAACATGGATACGCAGTAAATGTACAATGTCATTGAAATATAGCCAACTTGGGGCTAAGTATTGAAAGGAACGACAGACGACTCGGCTTGTGATGGGGCATTCCAACGGAAAAATTGTATATCGCGGAACTCCGGGCACTGTTTGCAAGTTGCGGAATATTCCAAACACAATTTTGAGGTCGTCAATCTGGGAACCTGCAATCGAAAAAGTGTCCAAGTATGGAATAGGGAAACGCTAGCCCGGATTTGTTTTCGCTAATATATTGAAATTTTAGCTAGCAAAGAATTCGAGATTTCGTGAACCCATCAACAGGAGGATCCAAAATAGGGTGACAAGGTCTCCCCAGAAGACGTGAGGCCCCGACGGTCAAATTGCATCGCTTAGAACATTTGAATGCATAATCTGTAACATGGAAGAGTGGACGATGTCGAAATATGGTAGTCAATTTGTATATCGTGGAGGGTCGAATGCCAATTGTTTCTTACTAGTGTGTTCATTTGTCACTAGTAAGAGCATAAATAATGTATATTAGGAAGGACAAGAAGTTAGTGGGGATGGAAGGTAGTGACAGATACTTTGAAACACTTGTGGTTGGGCTCGTGACGGGGCATTCCAGCGGACAAATTGTATATCGTGGAACTCTGGGCATTGTTTTCAAGTTGCAAAATATTCCAAACACAATTTTGAGGTCATCAATCCAGGAACCCACAATCGAAAAAGTGTCCAAGTATGGAATAGGGAAACGCTGGCCCAGACTTGTTTTCGCTAATATATTGAAATTTTAGCTGGCAAAGAATTGGAGATTTCGTGAACCCGTCAACAGGAGGATCCAAAATAGGGTGACAAGGTCTCCCCAGAAGACGTGAGTTCCTGACGGTCAAATTGCATCGCTCAGAACATTTGAATGCATAATCTGTAACACGGAAGAGGGGACGATGTCGAAATTCGGTAGTCAATTTGTATATCGCGGAAGGTTGGATGCCAACTGTTTCTTACCAGTGTGTTCAATTGTCACTAGTAAGAGCATAACTAATGTATATTAGGAAGGACCGGAATTTAGTGGGGATGGAAGGCAATGATAGATACTTTGAAACATTTGTGAACCGTGGTAGAGTGAAGCTTGCGAGTTCGAGGAGTTCATAGTGGAATTGTAGATCACATAAGTTTTGAGTGCAATATGTATATCATAGAACAAGAAGCAATAGAGTTCGAAAGTGCCAACCCGACAACCACGACCATAAAATTGGTTAAGTATGGAAAGGAACAATGATCGATCGAATTCGTCATGTGAGGATATAGATGGAGATGAAGATATGTCAGCCCACCAACGCTGGAACCCGCGATCATAGAAAGGCGACTAGGCATATAACTAGAAATTGATAATACACGGGAAGAAGAAAGGGGAGAAAGGCCTAAGCAGTCCGCGGTGGAATTGTAGCTCAAATAAATTTTGAGTGCAACATGTATATCACGAAACAAGAAGCAACAGAGTTTGAAAGTGCCAACCCGACAACCGTGGACATAAAATTGCCTAAGTATTGAAAGGATCAACGGTCGGTTGGATTCGTCATGTGAGGATATAGATGGAGATGAAGATATGGCTGCCCGCCAACGCTGGAACCCACGATCATAGAAATGCGACTAATTATATAACTAGAAAACAATAATATACGGGAAGAAGACAAGGGAAAAATGGATAAGTATCTCACAGAAGAAAATCTATTGTTCGTTTATTAATGCCAATCCTTTCGAACCCCTGGTGATTTCTCACTAGTAAAAGCATAAGTTGTAGATCACAGAAGTTCTTTGGGTGCAAGATGTATATGACAAAACATGGGACATAAGTGTTGGATACCGCAAACCCGGGACCCGGTGATTAGATAATTGGCTAAGTATTTAAAGGGACCGCGATCGGTCGGGCTCATGGTGTGAAGATATAGATAAAGAGTTGTCAATTTGCGAATACAGGAGGTTGTGATCATATAGATGCGACTAAATATAGAACCACAAAGGGATAATAGAGGGGGATAAAAGAGGAAAAATTAAGAGAAAGTGTTTATATTTATCCAATAGTATTCATATTAATAGATTATTTTTGGTCCAAATGCATATCATCTTCCAATTTGCAGGATCATGTTCGATTCACAGAATTCATTGAAATCCATAAGCAACATCTACTATTCGTTTCTTAATGCCAATCCTTTCGAATCCCTGGTAAGTTCTCACTAGTAAAAGCATAAATTGTAGATCAAGAAAGCTATTTGGGTGCAAGATGTATATGACAGAACAAGGGACATAAGTGTTGGACACTGCAAACTCGAGACCCGGTGATAAGATAATTGGCTAAGTATTGAAAGGGACTGCGGTCGGTTGGGCTCATGGTGTGAAGATATAGATAAAGAGTTTCCAATTTGCGAATCCATGAGGTCATGATCATATAGATGCGACTAAATATAGAACCACAAAGGGATAATAGAGGGGGGGGGGAGAGGAAAAATTAAGAGTTTTGATACAATTTTGAGGCCGTCAATCGGGAACCCGCAATCAAAAAAGTGTCCAATTATGGAACAGGGAAACGCTGGCCAGGACTTGTTTGTGCTAATATATTGAAATTTGTAATAGATTTTCCATTACCTGGAAAGATCTTCTTTGCATGTTTTGGGACAAGTTCTGTAGGGATGGTTGGTTCTCAAGACTTTTGCTTATTAATGACGATCTTTACGATTGTTGCATGATGTCGTTTTAGTATTAAACCTTTGGTGTTTCATATCTAGAAAGAAGTACGAGGATGGGCAAAAAAGGAAACATTGACTAGGAGTTGGAGATTTCGTGAACCCGCCAACGCGAGGATCCAAAATAGGGTGACAAGGTCTCCCCAGAAGACACGAGGCACTGACGGCCAAATTGTATAGATCAGAAGATTTGAATGCATAATGTGTAACATAGAAGAGGAGACGATGTCGGAGTGCAGTAGTAAATTTTTATATGGCGGAGGACCGGGTGCCAATTATTTCATACCAGTGTGTTTAGTTGTCACTAGTAAGAGCATAGTTACTGTATATTAGGAAGCACGCGAAGTTAGTGGGGATGGAAGGCAACGACATATACTTTGAGTGAAGTTAATGTATACGAAGAGGGCGCAGTGGCATCGTAGATCACAAAATTTTTGAGTGAAATATGTATATCACGGAACAATAAGCAGTTGAGTTCGTAAACGCCAACCTGACAATCGCGGCCATAAAATTGGCTAAGTATGGAAAGGAACAACGATCGGTCGAATTCGTCATGTGAGGATATAGATGGAGATGAAGATATGTCATCCCACCAACCCTAGAACTAGATATCATATAAAGGAGACTAAGTATATAACTAGAAAGAGATAATGGACAGGAAGAAGAAAAGGTGAGTTCGTATGCGCCAACCCAGCAACTGCGACCATAAAATTGACTAAGTATGGAAAGGAATAGTGGTCGGTCGGATTTGTCATGTGAGGATATAGATGGAGATGAAGACATGTTAGCCCGCCAACCCTGCAACCCGCGATCATAGAAAGGTGACTAAGTATATAACCAAAAAGTGATAATGGATGGGAAGAAGAAAAGGGGAAAATGGCTAAGTATCTGACAGTAGAAAATCCATTTTTCGTTTATTAATGCCAATGTTTTTGAACCCCTGCTGGGTTCTCACTAGTAAAAGCATAAATTGCATATCATGAAAGTTCTTTGGTTGCAAGATGTATATGAAAGAACATGGGAAATAAGTGTTGGATACTGCGAACTTGGGACTTGTTGGCCAGATAATTGGCTAAATATTGGCCAAGAGAAAGTTTTGATATTTAGTTCAATAGTATTCATATTAATATATATATTAATAGATTATTTTTGTTTCAAATGCAAATCATCTCCCAATTTGTAGAATGTTGTTCGATTCATAAATTTTTTTGAAACCACAAAAGTTTTGAGTGCAAGAGGTATATAACGCAACAAGAAGCAGCAGAGTTCCAAAGCACCAACCCGGCAACCACGACCATAAAATTCGCTAAGTATGGAAAGGAACAACGGTTGGTCAGATTTGTCATGTGAGGATATAGATGGAGATGAAGACATGTCAGAACGCCAACCCTGGAACCCGTGAACATAGAAAGACGACTAAGTATATAACCAAAAAGTGACCATAGACGGGAAGAAGAAAAGGGGAAAAGGGCTAAGTATCTCACAGAAGAAAATCTATTGTTCCTTTATTAATGCCAATCTTTTCGAACCCTTCGTGAGTTCTCACTAGTTAAGGCATAAATTGTAGATCATGGAAGTTCTTTGGGTGCAAGATGTATATGACGGAACATGGGACATAGGTGTTGGATACCGCAAACCTGAGACTCGGTGGCCAGATAGTTGGCTAAGTTTAGGCCAAGAGAAAGTTTTTATATTTATTCCAATAGTACTCATATTAGTATATATGCACATATATTATCAAATATAAAAAGTTACAATATATGCAAGATATTGAACAAGAACATGACGTCAACACTTGAGTTGCCTTGTTGTAATAATCATTAATTCATTCTATTTACGTAAGTATAGGGATAACTCCACATAAGTATGGCCTATGACAAATTATTCTTCCATGTAAAATGTAAGGAAGGAACATAGTATCCTTTATTTAATTGAAGTACTGGGCAACAGAAAGAAAATCTTATCATCCATGTTTAATGACACACAGAAAAAGGTACAAAATAAAACAAAAAGACTTGCCAGAGATTGGAAAACACCATAAAAAAAATAAAACCACAAATATTCTATATTCAAATAAGATGGGTTACAAAATACAACTGAGATTATTTGCCACAATGACTGCGATTTGGCCTGCCGATGACCAATAAAAAATATGTACAATAATGAAGCTTGTTGACAGTCTTCTTGACGATCAAATGCTTGATTCGTAAAAAATGAGTTGAATATCAATTTCGAGTCTTGGACTTAATTGGTGCTTCCAACTAGATCTATCCCAGTTTTTTGAATACCTTGTCTCTTCTAGATATGGTCTGCTTGCATTGGATGGTTATTCAACATTCCATTCTTTGTTAATTATTAATTTCCCTCTGTCGTCAAAAACTTGGGGTTTAAGGTGCCTTCCTTGTAATGTTCTTGACCATTCACATCCGAGACAACTTAGAAATGTGATTCAGTCCCACAGAAAGGTCTGGAATGTTCGGAAGTGACACCAAATATTAATCCATGCCCGAATACACTCAGTAGGAAATTATAAAATTGGATACCAACCAAAGTGAGAAACTATATGTGCATTTGAATCAATGTCCTAAAATTATAGAATGTTTTATGCCAAAGTTGTAACAGAATTGACAGACATCCAGTTTCTATGTCAAATAGTGTTGAGAAACCTTTGGATGCAGCAAGAGACTCGACATATAATCAACTTTCAATCCAGGTAGTTTCACCTTCAGGCATCCACATAGGCGGTGACACCAGGCTCCAGATAGCTTCGGCCTTAGACATTGACATTGGCGGTGGAAATGGGAACAGTGCTATTGACTGCACTGCGACAATGAGGTGAACAAGCAGGGTTGCCATTGTCAAAGTACTTAAACTGCAAGATTGTCAGACCTACAGAGAACATTGACTTTAGTGTTGCTTTGTCATGAAATCTACAATGTTGGTTTGAGTCCATAAATCTTTGGACGTTGGGTGTCCTGTGCGATAATGACCTTGACATTAGGCACATGCCAGACATCTATTATGTGCCATTGCAGTGTTAATGCAATTGCCATAGAGGATGACAACTCAATTGCATTGGCACAAACAATATTAATTTTGTGATTACTTAACATCATTGAAGGACGCCAACCCCAAACAACGCCTAAAACTTTTTGAATAGGCGTCTGTTAAAAAAAATACATTGTTCTATATTTTAAAAATAAAAAATAAAATTGTATGGTTTGGATTTTTTTTATTTTTTATCAAATATCGCATAAAATGCAACAGAAGAAATGCATTTTCCCCATCCAATGCAAGGGAAACAACATGAAGATTGACATTGGGTTGAAAAAATCTGGAAACACACCACTACATTAAGGTCTCTTCTAAAGAATGAAATAAGACGATTACATGAAGGTGGTAGTAAAAGGTGATTTTCAGAAACCAAATCATTACCTGAACACGTGAAACCTCTTGCAGAAGGTTGTAGTATAAAGTAATTGATCCGGAATCGGATCCAGAGGCCTGACAGGGCTTAAAAAGGCTCAAAAATGAAAGTGCTCAGAATCTGACGAAACTAGCGCCATTGCGTCCGACTCGTCTTTCTGATTCTGGCCATATATTTACTTCATCAAACAGGCTCCGTATGCGAAAGATATCGCGTTCTGTCCGAAAACCCAAACAGGCAAAAAAGGGGATCACTGTACAGTTCGTACAGTGCCACGTGGAATGCTGACTGTACAGGCCGTACGACCATACAGGTGACGTGGCAACTCCTGGAGGCAACACGTGACAGGTTGACAGCTGGCAGGGTACGTGGCAGACACGTGGGGCATCCAACATTCGACACTTGGCATTATTCTATTGGTTGTTGAGGTGCCATGTGGCCCAGTCATGGGCTGCCACATGGAACCCTATGGTTGGATGTCGTGGTTGTATAAAAGTTATATGGTTTCACCGGGGTCGAACCCCCGACCTATTCTCCGGGGCAACGGACTGGCAGGACCGGGCTAACCACCCGGGCCACTGTTAGTTCTTGTTAACTATATGGTGAAACATATATTTGAATTTGGTTGAATATGAATTTGGGGGTGGAAAGGGTTGGGGCTTAGCCCCAGCCCGTGGTCTATGCACATGCCATGGGACCAAGCGACCGTGACCGGGAGCGTGGAGGTAACGCAGCGGGGGTTTGGATATGGCCTAGCCCTTGGACCCTGTGCCAAAACGATAACCACCACCACAGGACCAGGGATTATCCACTAAGTTGGGTGCAGGTAAGTTCATTAGCCCGAGATCCTATGAACCACCATCGAAGACCAGGAGCTAGAGCGCGAGGAAAGGGGCCAGCGCATAGCCCGAGGGGCTAGCGCTCGATCACATGGCCCCATATGACCCTGCCAAGGGGGCACACGCATAGCCTAAGGGGCTTATGCCATATTATTGTTGCAAAATGGGTTTTTTACCAATGTTTTGGGATTTTTATATGATTCTAAGCCTGATATTAGTGGATTTTGGTCATTTTTGGGAGATATTGGGCATTTTTGGAGCCAAAATTTTGGGAGGAAGTTGGAGATGGATAACCAACTTTAGATCTATATAAACCAGGCCTGTTTGAGGCCATGGAGGACATTCAGAGCAGATTTATGCTGAAGAGAAGCCAAGCCAAAGCCATTTTTATGCAGGGAAGCTATTGAGGAGCAGACGCTTGCGGGACATTTCTGGGAGCTCCGGACGTCTGTTTTGCGTGTCGTTTTCTTTGCAGGGTTTAAGAGATCTGGGAGAACATGACTGGATTAGTCTTGTAGCCAATTGGCACTGCTGCGATGTACTTTTGAGATTTTGAATAGAAATAAAGAAGCCTCCCCCACAGAGACAAAGGCCCAGAGATGTAGGCAAAAGTTGTGCCGAACTCCGTTATTAATCCTTGTGTTATGGTTTGTTGTCTATTATTTCATTACAGATTTGCAGATGTGTATATGGCTATCATAATTCCTCTCTTTTCCTCATTCTTTCATTAATCTTCTCAATTGGATAATTAACGCATGCAAAATTAAAACTCAACCATAGTCATTAAAAGATCCTATGGATCAAGTGGTATCAGAGCTAGTTGACGTTTGGATTTGAGTTTTGCATGTTAACCAGGGAAAAGATACAACGTGGTGAAGGTGAGCTTGTTGCAGAG
>SNQJ01S0021871.1:28244-68668 GCA_010110895.2 Picea sitchensis | reverse complement strand
TGAAAATGGAATAGTAGAGGCCTTCAATTAGATCGTGGAGAACACTTTGACAAAGATCTTCAATGTCAACATGGATGATTGGGACTTGAAAATACCAATATTATTATGGGCATACATGACCACATGTAAGAAGCTGACAGGAAAAACACCATTCAGGTTGGTGCATGGGAAAGAAGTAGTGGTTCCATTAGAATTTCTGGTACCCAGTCTTCACATAGCAGTAATTACCAACATGACAGAAAGAGGCGCAATAAAGGAAAGGTTAAGTCAACTAATGGAGATGGAAGAAGACATGATTATGGTAGGATTTCACTAAGAAGTACATAAAGCAAGAGACACATCTTGGAGTGATAGACATATTAAGAAGAATATTTTAAAGAAGGCTACCTAGTCTTGATCTATGATAGTAATTTTTTCTAACATCCTAGTAAATTTAGAATGCTTTGGTTAGGGCCATATGAAGTAGAAATTGTCAAAGATGGGGGATCTATACAACTGAAAGACTTGGGAGGCACATAAATGAAAGGAATGATCAACGATAGTCGAATGAAACTGTACAGGGACAGTCAACCTCCTAACACTTAAAAGTTATAGTGCAATAAGAAATACATGTACATAATGTACTATAGTAAATATTAGGACAAAAAAATTAGAAAAATAAATAAAAAGGAGAAAAAGAGGGAAAAATAAATACAAAAATAGAAAAGGGAAGAAAAAAAAAACACCGAAGTTGAATGAATCATAAGAAAAGTGGAAAAAAACTGGGCATAATAATTACCACGACAAACATCAGAAGACAGTGCACAGTAAAAATTTTACTGGCACAAATGCATGCAAAAAGAAAAATGAACACAACCAGGGCTATAAAAGGTAGAAAACACACAATTATTCAACACTTAAACGATTTTTTAGCACAAAATGAGAAATAGAGCGATTTGCCTAGTGAGAATTGTACACCAAAGAAACAAAGTATGCAAACTTGAGAGATGATGACTCCACCAAAGTTTGGTTCGCTAGGACAGTTTGTTTGGATTACTCGGCAAGGCCAAAGGAGAAAAGAAAGAATGGAACAATGGGAAAATGTGGTCGAGCTCGAGGATTTTACCACTTCAGACCCAAAATCAATTATCCCAACATAGTTTGAGGAAGATATTCCTACAACATAGAAATCCAAAATAGGGCAGATCTATGGGGTCTAGAATGACATTTCAAACCCTAACCCCGAGACATCGATGAAGCCCAACAAAACAATGGGACCACGACAGTCCTAGGAACACGAATAGGTGTTGGTTGAGTACATCACCAACTGGAGAGAGTCCGGAGGGGAAGAACATGACACAGACACAACATAGGTAGGGACATATATTGTGGGATAGAAAAGAAAGACACTAGACACCATGGAGATTCAACTCCCTTCTCTCCCAAACATAGTCATCACAATGGATGAAATTCTAGGAAAGGTTCCTAAGTCGAGGTAAGACGACCATGACATGCACGATGTGACCAAGTTTCCATAGTTGGCCAAGGATAATTATTTGATAAACACAACGGAAATTGAACACCTAGGAAAACCTATACTAGAGCTCGCCTAGTGGATAACATGGCTCTACAATTCGGGCATTATGAATATATTGGACATAGAAAATTTTGGGCATGACAAGAATGTCGACATATGTGTCAAACAAATACCGGTCTACATCCATGGAAACATCTTGTGGATGGAGAAACCGATGAAAATTGATGTGGAATTAATTTCCAAAATCATGGGACTCCCCACAGTCAGTGCATAGCCCGAAGAATACCTAGAGAACAAGGTACGCGAAAAAGAACTAGTGGAACAGGTTAAATCACAATTCGGCACTACGCGAGGTAGCAGAGACATTGTTATCAAAGAAATCAATGACAATGTGACAAGGTTTGCTAGAAAACTGGGGCTTGTAAATTGTTGAGAAAATGCCAAAGAGAGGAAGCGTCAGCTGGTGTGATTGCAGTGACCGCACAGTGCACGAAGGGGGTTATGTTCATCTGGGCACCGTACTTGTTGAACCAGTTTTTAATAGAATGTCACAACGCATAGGATAATGGAACCGAGTTCCATTATTCATGTCTAATCATATTGATAGCATTGGTAGGGTGGAAGGAAACCCAATTCTCAACATTTTTTTGACTAGATGGGGAAATGCTATGCGGCCAGATATGAGTCCCTCTAGCAGGCCAAGGATAACAAGACACAATGGGAAAATAACACAGTCTTTTCCATGTTGCTAGAAGACATACAAAAGCACACAATGAATGTGTGGCGGATACCAATGGAGGTAGTGCATGAAACATATGTGATATCCAAATTCAAGGCATCTAGGAATCATGTATGGATCCAAGCAGCGAGGGATCCTAAGAAGGTGTGGTTGAAGATGCAATATTGTGTCATGAAAGAATAAGTGGAATGGATAATCAAAGACTGGCTTGCACAGTGGCAGTCACTAGTAGAAAAACCAACCACAAAGAGATGAACATCACAGTCCTCTAGGCCTAAGGACAAGGACAAATAAGGGACTTCAACAAGAGTAGTTAGTCCAGATGACAACACTAGAATAGCTACAACATAGACTCAACCATATAGGATTAGCATAGTACCAAATCATCAGAGGAGGACACCAACAATATAAAGGACCGGAAGATAGCCACGGGCTGGGAAGAAGGATACCTCACAAGCTGTAGAAGGAACAACCCAAAAAACCACAAGTGGGGTACAACCCTTACAACCACCAAGGAAGCCTATGCAAGGAAAATATGCACATAAGAAGAGAAAGTATGAGACAAAGGATCCAAACATCACCATGAAAAAGGATGATGCAGAGCTCTTTGCGTACAAAGTTCAAGAAAGGGATGAAGAAGTGGTCAGAATTGCAAAGGCGCAACGAGAGGAAATCATGGCAAAGATTCTAGAAGTCCATGAAAACATACAACAATTAAGAAGACAAGTAGGACTAGAAGCCACCATGTAGCAACAAGAAAAAACAAAGYGACTACCTGTGAAGAAAAAAGGAAAATAGACTGTTTAATTCATAGTCCAGATCAGTGAAACATTTTTGGCAATGCGTCAAATGATTAGATTYGATCATGAGATAGTGTAGAAACCCCTGGAGGAGGTAGAGMAAGTGTAACTGGTCATGGCACAAATACCTACCAAGGCCTTATATGGGATACATGCCAGTGTCATGCAATAAGTGTAGTCTAGGGCCCACGCATATAAAATAAATTTAGAGGTGGGAAGAGGGGTTGCATAAATGCTTCAAATAACATGCGACTAGTTGATCGCAGAAAAGGAGGAAGAGAAAGAACGCATAGATAGATTGGAATAGGGATTGATAACGACATACAATCGCATCCCAAACAACACACAATAAATAGAGAGAAGTGAAAAGGAGAAGATCACCCTTATTGCACAAACCATTGATCAGTATAGAAAGGAGATTGAGGAGCTAAAGGAAAAGATTAACCCTACGACTCCTCCCGAGGTGAGAGAATAGAGGAAATAAGAAGCTGCATTCCAAATGGAGGAGATGGTAAACCAAGAAAAGGAAGTAAGATAATTGTTTGACATAGCCACACAACTCTAGATAGCATTGGAAGAGGATGAGAAGGTCCAAAAATGGGACCAGTAAGATGAAAGAATCAACATAGCCATGCAAGAGCTCAAACAAAGGTAGAAAGTGTTGAGCATCATAGAGAGATTGAAGGGCACTCATGACATGAAGATGCTGCAGATAGATCTGAAAGAAACGCAAATGTAGAAGCAAGAGAGACAAGAAGAACTGGAAATCCTCCAAGAACAAACAACACAGGTCATTGCGCAGTTGGAGGAAGAAAAGAAAAATATGGCACAAACACAGAAACATAGCACATCACTAATGGAGGAGGAAATAAAATCGCAGATAGTATAGGCGCTAACAAACAAAGTCACGGAGATGAGGGATAAAGGAAAGGAACTAGTAGAAAAGTTCCTTAGCTTGGACATGGCAGTGCATGAAGCATGCACAAGCTAAGTGGATCGGGACAAGCCACATGTCTGTGTTGGGGGCCTGCTGGNGCTAACAAACAAAGTCACGGAGATGAGGGATAAAGGAAAGGAACTAGTAGAAAAGTTCCTTAGCTTGGACATGGCAGTGCATGAAGCATGCACAAGCTAAGTGGATCGGGACAAGCCACATGTCTGTGTTGGGGGCCTGCTGGCCATAGGCCTATTTTGAGAAGGAAGGTTGGTTTGAGAACATACACAGTTTTGGAGAATAAGGTCTATTTTCGGAAAGACCCAATTTTTGAAAGAAGACTTAATTTTGGAGCGCGAGAAATCGAAGGAAAGAAAGCAACATGCAGAAAAAGAAGGAAAAGCAACATGCAAAAGGAAAAGAAATGTGTCACACAGGAAGGGAAACCTAATCATGCTAGGGTTAGGGTTTCAGACAATGATGGATATTAAATGATGATTTTTGATCCATCAGGAGTGACCTCGATAAGATATGAACCATTAATTCTAGTGGCATCGTCGTCAGAAGTGGGAGGTTGACGAGGTTGAGTACTTCCCAGAAAGTGTCGATGAAGATAGGGGTCGTGGATTAACGAGAACCTTTGATAAGTGCAGAGGCAAGGATTAACTATGGTCATAGATTTCCTTAGGCCCAAATTAAGTGATAAAAATGGAACAATGATATCCTAACTTGATATAATTGGATTTATAACTTGATAGCCAATGTGTTCCACTGGTGACAGGTGTCACTAGGGGACTAACTGACGTGGAGAAAGTTGGGCTTGATGGGAGAGGAGGTCTTCACTTTAATATCAGTTGTCATAACTATAGGTTAGGATATATGGACCGAGGGATCTGGATGTATTGTCATTGTATCATGGGAGGTCGGTAAGGTATTTTGTTGGCAAAGAGTGCCATCGATGATGAAGGCATCATAAAATATCTAGACCATTGATTCGATAGAGGTCACTTTGACAAGATCTGAACCATTGATGCCAGATGCATTTTCATTAGAGTATAAAAGATGGGTTAAGTGAGTTTTGTTCCCAGTAAATTTCAATGACAACAAAGACTGTGAGAGGATAAAATGAGGATCATTAATCTCTTTGAGATTTAATCTCCATTGTTGATCACCATAGTCCTTTCCCAAAAGAGAAGAAAAGATAATGAAATCCTGATTATGTGGAAGTAATACATGTCATGATAGGTGGCAGGTGGTGACATGGACATGTTTCAACCATGTGATGATGTGGATATCCATGTTAGTCCATGCATCAATCCGTTGGAGGATCCACGTGGTCATCCCACAACTAGTAGAACAGACCAGGTGAGATTCCCTGTCTGTTTTAAGTTTGGTGGCATGCATCTTAATCCTAGCCCTCGAATCCATAGGTCAAGAGATCTGGACTGTTGGTTCCTAACACATAATCACTAGGGCATAAAAGTTTGGTAAATTCAAAGTGATGTCCCAAGATATTCGATGACGACAGGATAAACCCAAGAAATAATTGGAACCAATGATTCCGTTAGAGGTTATCTCTGTGGAATATGGGTTGTTGACGTGATCTCAATATCGTCGACGAAAGGGAAGTCGATGACCAGAAGGAAGGGAGTTGGGAATCAATATGAAGACGATGACGAATATGTGGAGGAAAAATGAAAGCCATTGATCGACGAGTAGGAGGTATTAAATCTCATTCATCGATATATCGTGGGTCCCACCTGTTCACCTTGGAAAAAGGTTAAAGGGATGATTGTTCCACTATACCAGTTTGAGGTGCTGAGGTGATTTGGGTCGTTCGATGTCAAGGGACAAGAACAGTTGGATCTAGAGGACGTCATATCTCAACTGTTCATTGGAGGATGTTGAGGCATGGTCCCTTGGCATGGACAGGGAAGAGTGTTGACAATGATGAGGTTTTGGGGTTAAATGACAACCGTTGATCGTTAGGTCAGAGAGAATGAGTATTATCCATGAATCCATAGTGGGACCCACTATCCATTTGACAAGTGAAGAATTGGGTAGACATTTATTGCCGAGAAAGTTTGAGGTGCCAATAATATCATGATTATTGATTTTCAAATCCAAAGAGACATCAGATATAGAGGCAAAAACCATTAAGGTGATCATCGGAGCAGGTCAGTCGTGGGTGGTGTATGAATCCTTAAGTTAAGAACCCTGGCGATGACAAAGGTTGGACCAAGTGATCAAGGTTATTTATCTAGAGGCCTCATGGTCCAGGTGACAGGTAACACGTTAATGTCACGCGGGAGGGAACGAGTGGTTGGAAACCACGTGTCAGTGATGTGACCTTTGGACCAATGAAATCCAAGAAAAAAATTAAAAGGCCATAAATTTTGATCAAGGATTTGGATTTTATCATAGTTACAGTCATTGGAAAGATCTTAATGAGAAAAATACGACAGTTCCCTTGAGAGGAGGTCTTGATATGGTTAAGGAAAAGTGAAAATTTAACACCCCATCAACCTAATTAAGGACTATGGGGTCAAGTTTCTTACAGGTGGTGTATGTGTGGATCCTAAGAAAAATGAAGCTATGAAGGATTGGCCTCACCCTAAAACTCTTAAAATATTGCATGATTTCTTAGGTTTGAGAAGATATTTTCACAAGTTTGTTCAAAATTATAGTAAAATTGCAGCTCATCTCACTACTCTCTTTAAAACAAATTCTTTCAGTTGGACTCCCACTGGTGATCAATCCTTCCACACCTTGAAAGAGGCTATGTGCATGACTCCTATCCTGTCACTGCTAGACTTCACCAAGGATTTTGTCCTGGAATGTGATGCACGATGGTCGACCTTTGGATTTCACTAGAAAACAACTTTTAGAGTGACATTTGGGAAAATCAACCTATGAAAAATAAATGTTGGCTATTCTACATGTAGTGTATTTCTATCATCCTTATCTATTGGGGAAATTATTCCAAATTAAAATTGATCACTACAACCTCAAGTATTTTTTGGAACACATAATTTCATCCTTGGAGCAACAGAAATGGGTGACCAAGCTATTTGGATATTATTATGAGAACAATTACAAGAAGGAAAAGAAAATGTGGTTGTTTATACTCTTTCAAGAAAACATGAAGAAGAAGGATCCCTCTTTTCCCTCTCTTTCATTGTAACATATTGGCTTCAAGATACTCATCCGGAATTGTTGCAAGACCCAAAACTTTTTCACTCGATACAAAAATTGCAATAGGACTCTCAAGCTTATCCAAGATACTCTTGGCACAATGAAGAGATTATTTATAAATGTCTCATGTATTTAAGTAAACATTTGAACCTTAAATACACTATTCTCTCTAAACTGCATGCTTCACCCACATATGGGAATTCAAGATTTAACAAAACCTATGAACATGTCAAACATTATTTTTTCTAGGAAGGTATGAAATAGGATATCTACACCTTTGTGGCCAAATGTGATACATGTCAACACCATAAGGGAGAAACCATCAAAATTCTAGTCACACTCCAACCACTCCTGATCCCACCTACTATTTGGATGGATATTGCTATGGACTTCATTGTTGGCTTACCCAAATCAAGAAATAAGTCAGTCATCATGGTTGTAGTGGAAAATATTTCCAAATATGCTCATTTTTATTCCCTTCAACACCCATTCACCGCATCCATGGTGGCTCAAATGTTTATGGATAATATCTTTAAACTCCATGTCATGACTCATTATATTGTCTTCGACCATGATCCAAATTTCTCCCACAATTTTTGGCAAGAATTATGCATGATCCAAGGAACTCAATTTCATCTTAGCACCTCCTATCATCCTTGGAATGATGCACAAATTGAAGCTCTCAAAAAGTGTTTCAAAACATATTTGCGGAGTATTGTGTCAGAAAAAAACAACCAGTGGACTTATTGGTTACCCCTAGCTGAATGGTGGTACAAAACATGTTACCATGATACCACTCACATCACTCCCTTTGAAGTGGTCTACGTTTAAAATCCACCATTGGTTCTCTCCTACCTTGTAGGTGTATCCAAGGTTTAGGAGGTTGAAAACACTCTTACAGTCTACGTGGTCATTCTTCATACCCTCAAATAAAATTTGGTCCTGGCTTAGAATCACATGAAGCAACAAGAAGAACATGTTTTTTCATGTTGGAAATATTATTATCTTTGATTTCCAAGATAGGGGGAGCCTACAAATTTCCAAGATAAATATTACAAGCCTACAAATGTCCAAGACAATAATTGCAAGATGGAGATTGTTGAAAGTATTACTTTTGGATTTTTGATAGTCAGTTTAGATACTCTATCTTTGAAGAAATTTATACCCTATATAAATATCTCATATGGGAGAACAAGTTATATGGTTGGAACCCTTATTAAAAATCCATTCCAACGGTATATGGAATTCTCTCTAAATCCCTAGGAATGAGGAGATATGAATTTTTTCATCCAACAACACAACAAAAAAATTAAGGTCAACTTAGTTAGTCTTTACAGGTTAGTCCTGAAAGTGGAGAATTAATTACTATAAATAGAGGATATATTTTTGCATTTGGAGAGTAACCGAGCAATATATCAATTATGAGGTGCATATAAGTGATCTTAGGTGCGCTAAAGTTCCTAGGGTGTCTTTCTGGTGTGCAAGAGAAGTCTAATGGATTTTCTTGGGGTCTTTCTTGCTCTCAAGGTGCACTATGAAGGATTGCAGGTCTATGATTCTATAGTGTGCACTATTTTGAGGTTGTGATGTTTCCGTCAGTAGATGTTTCCATCAATGATTACATTTTGGGAATGATGTTATAAGACTTGATAGGGTTTGAATGATTGTCTGTGGAATGAAGCATGCATGTGAATTCAAAAGTACTTTGTGTATGCATATCTCGGATTGGTGTTTACACATATAGTATTGAGTTGATACGGATTTAGGAGCAGAAAAAAATGATTAACAAACTAAATACAATAAACACATAGATAGGAAGAATAACATGAATATCCAATGAACAATATATTCTATTAAATAATGAAATAGACTGAAAATGTAAAACTGAGGCAATCAACGACATGATTGGAGATACCTATATTATACTTGATGTTGAGATGGAACTGCTGCAGGTAGGTGGACCACTTCTGATGGTGGTCGTTCTACAATTTCCCCTGTGTCTGTATGAACTCCATAGGCTTGTGATCAGTGTGTATGATCGTCTCTTTTCCCATAATGTAATGTTTCCATTGATGACATGATTGTACAATGGAATACATTTCCTTTTCATAGGTGGGGTATTTCTGGACAGTGTCGAAGAGTGTCTCACTATGGTATGCCACTAGATGCTTGTGCTGAGTCAGAATTGTGCTCACAAAGTCAGATGCATTTGTCTCAATATCGAATGGTTGTATCAAATCGGGCAAGGAGAGTACTGGAGCTGAGCACGAACGATGTTTCAGATCTTTGAATGCTCATTGCTTCTCCTTCCCCCACATGAAATTGGCCCTACCACCACCCTTGTTCACCTGGATGAGGGCCCATGCAATATGGTAGAATCGCAACACGAATCGTCGGTAAAAATTGGCGAGCCCCAAGAAGCTCTGAAGCTCGGTTAGTGTGGTCGGGGATGGACAATCACGGATGAATTGGATATTATATGGATCAACATGTACCCCATGCTCATCAACAATATAACCTAGGTATTGGACCCTGTTCATTCCAAAAGACCATTTTTCCAAGTTGGCATAAAGCTTGTGCTGCCGCAGAGTGATCAAAACCTGCTGAATATGCCGCATGTGCTCCTCCCATGTTCTGATGAAGATGAGAATGTCATCCAAATATACTACCACAAATTATTTGGTGAAGGGTCTTAATACATCATCCATCAACCTCATGAAAGTGGTTGGTGCATTTGTTAAGCCAAAGGGCATGACTAGCCATTCGTAGAGACCTTCTTTAGACTTGAAGGTTGTCTTTTAGACATCAGTTGGTTTGATGGGAACCTGGTGGTAGCCAGACTTCAGGTCAATCTTGGTGATTAAATTTTCACCCTTGAGTTTTCCAATAAGGTCAACAATCTTGGGAATGGGGTAGTGGTTCCTGATTGTGATTTTGTTTAAGGCTCTGTAATCAATGCAGATTCGCCAAGTCCCATCCTTCTTTTGCACCAGTACAATCGAGATTCCGCAAGGGGAGGAGATGGGTATGATGTGACCCTTTTGAATAAGTTGTTGGATATGATGCCTAATTTCTTCATTCTCCATCAACGAGTGTTGATAGACTGGTCCATTGGGTAGAGGTTCATCGAGGGTCAGATCAATTGGATGCTTGACTTGGTAGTGTGTTGGTACCCCTGTAGGTGAGACAAAGATGTCTCTGTTATCTTCCACGATCCTTTCCACTTGATTCTACTACAAAGAGAGGTGTTGTGTAGAGGCCACGAATGTGGTAGAGACCTTCTGCTTATCATGAGCACAAATCACAAAGAATATGAACTTCTCGGTCTGTGAAATGACCTTACTGCATTGCCTGGCAGAGATTAAAGAAATAGCAGTAGGCGGTGCCACCTCTGGGATCCTATACAATTGTCTACCCAAAGTAATAATAACACGGCGAGGTCTAGACTCATACACATCATGATGCTTCCACAAATATGGTTGTCCTAAAATAACATCACAAACTTCAAGGGGAACAATATCACATAGTACCTCATCTTTGAAAGGCTTGATGTCGTAGGGAAGACAACACTATTGGATGACACAAAAATCTCTTCCTTGACGAAGTCAACCGATGGTGTAGGGATACGGGTGTGGTGTCATTGGTAGGTTTAGCCACTTGACAACCTCTGCTGAAATCATATTCTTTTGACTACCATTGTCGACAATGAAATGAATCAGAGCCCCCTTGACCCACATCTGTAAGTGAAATAGATGTTCCTCTTCCTTTGGTTCTTCTGGTTCACTTGGCTAGACTTTGGTGGTAGCGAACATGGCATTGGGTTCAACATCGATAATCCACTTCCCTTCTTTAGAATTTGAATTGGAATCAGAATTGACCTCTGACTCAGAAGCCTTCATCTCAACCATGAGGGACTTCTTGGAGTGACATTCTTTGGTGTTGTGCCAAGGAATTGTATGGTACTCACACCATTTTCTAGTGTCCTTCTTCGTCTTTTCATTTCCATTCTTGTGTTGCGGCTTGGATGGATTGTCCTGAGGGTGGCCATCTCGACTTGGTCCCCTGGTGTGTGGGTTGGGGTTTCCTTTTCCTTCCTTCGACTGTGAGGGGTTTGTAGATCCAAACTCTCGTCGTTTCTTCTTAAATTTCTGCTTGATCTTGACAACGTATCTATAAGTTGTGCCCAATGAAGCGATGTCTAGGAACTCCATTTTTGTGTGAATGTATCTATGCAAAAAGCCGTGGTATTTGAGCACCAGATGACGCTCAGAATCTTTGATACCCAATTTGGTTCGTAGGGTATGGAAAATATTGGTGAAGTCTGGTACTGTGACTCCAACTTGGGTTTCTTGAATTCGGAAATCAACATAGTCTTGATCTTGTGCAGCGGTTTCAGCTGTGCAACTCCTTGGATGAACTTCATGTACCAGCTTAGTGTGCAGTCTCTCAGAGTAGTACTAAACTGAGCTCTCTTAACAACTTCGTCAATGACATTCTTAATACTCCATACAGCTTCTCATAAGAACCAATGTTGATCAATATCTTTAGATCCATCTCCCTTAAAGGTGGGTATCCTCATCTCATCTTCCATAGATCTTCCTAGGGTTCATAATTGAGTATGCACTAAACCACTTGTACCAATGCTTTGATAAATTAGGTTACTTTGGTTACTTAATGTTGCTAAAACAACAGGATGTGTAATAGTACTTACTTCAACAGTCTACACATTTCCTAAAGTTTCTGACTCTTCTTGGTGAGGTTCTTCAATCTTCCCTTCTTCTGCCCTAGCAGACTCTAAATGTTCCTCGTTTAGGAACTCTTCTTCTTCTCCATTGTAGAACCCTTCTTCTTGTGCTGGTGTTTTTTTATTCTTCTCAAACAATTTTACTAGAGGAACTTCTCTAAATGATCTTCCACTGCGTGTGTGTCCAACCTCTATATCGTTGTCGCTATCTGAGTTCTTGAACATTATCTCTTTAATCCAACCAATTATTGTATCTTCAAGATGTTCTTCTCATGCAGTATCATATTGATCTGCAACTTCAGAAAATGTAAAAATTTTCCTCTAGGTCCCTTAAAGAAATATCTCTCTCCTTGGCTATATGATTTTTCCTAGGTCCCTTAAAGAAATATCTTCCTCATATATGATTATATTCTCTATCAATAGAAAACTCAAGTATCAGTAATATTTCCTCCAATGGTACTATCAAACTGATCTATTGTTTCTTTGACACAAAGATTATCAACTCTCTTTGACCTTTCTGATCAACGTTTAATGCCCAAACCACAAGTGGTCAGAGGCTCCACTTCAACCTGTATCTCGCTAATCAAGCACACTATAGATCCTTATGAATTCTCCAAAGAAAATCTCATGTATACCAATAAAGATATACCTTCCCAAACAATATTCTGTACTAAGATTAGGGTTCTTGTTCTGGGCTTCTACGAAGTCCTTTTCTTGTTATTCTATCCACTTATGAATCTATGTCTTCTATGGAAAACACCTTGACATTCCCTCAAGAGGATCCTGGTCCTGACAATAGAACCATTTGTTGGCACAGGGGAAGAATCAAGGTTCAGCTCTAACAACGCACCAACAAGCCCTAACTACTGGCCCTTTCGGCAACACCTGCGAAGCAGATGCAGTCTCACTCTAAGTAGTAATAGGGGGTTGCAGGACACAAGTGTCTACAACCAGAGGAAATCCAAAGTGGATCCAGGGAAACTCACACACACAGATCTAGTTATTATTTACCGACTTAATCCTACTTCGCACAGTATATCTCAGATATGAGAAAACAACACTATAACAACATATCAAATGATAGAGATAATCAACAACAATCACATATAACTCCAAGATATACGTGGTTCAACCTCTCTCTAGGGATACGTCCACAGAACTGCGCTTTATAATATATTAGATGAAAGAATATAGTTCTATTTGCACTCTTAGCTTGCAGATCTCTCTTTCTTTTTCTTCTTCTCTCCCCTCCCTATGCACCCAGTTGTAGGGTTGATCTTCGCACCCAGCTGAAGATCTTACAACACAGACTTCTCTCTCAAAAATAACAAAGATCACTCATCATAACATAATCAAACCCATCCAAGGTCCTCTTGACCTTTATTTATACATTACAATGACTCTCGGACAACCTTAGGCCGAAACCTAGGTGAAAAAACCTAAATACCAAAAGCCTAGGTGTCTAAAACCCTAGGTCAACTTGACCCGCGTTTTTCAGGGCTTCGCCAGCCTGTCTTTCCTTCTTTCCTGCGAGGTCCAAAGTATCCATTGGTGGATTTTTACACTTGTTGAGTTGCCCATGATCCATCTTCCTTGCTGATCTATCTTCCTCGATCTCCTCGTCCAACGACTTGATTTCTCTTACTTCTCACCTTCTTTTCATCTCTTTTGTCCACTTCGACCCAATCTCAATCAACTTGTTTTCCGCGTAGTTCGCATTTCACGCTTCTTTCCATAATCTTCGCAACCTTCCATAACCAAGGGCCAACAGGTGGTGTATAGGCATTCAAATCCAATGGTCTCTACAACACTTGTCATAGCATTCAATGTTTCCTAGTAGGGTGTATATTGGCCACCATACAATTGTATCAAAATGATACTCCTTTGTCACATCAATGTCATATATCTCTTATACCTTAAGGGTTGATTTTTGAATTTTCTTTTATTTATATTTATTGGAATTTGTGAAGTATATTTTAGTGGTAGCACCCATTTGCAAAATAGATATGTGCACTCAAGTAAAGTGTTTATCCTTCTTAGAAGTTCCATGAGAAAAGAATGAGTAATCCATAATTTTAGAGGAAATTAGTGTTAAGCGCGTGAGCATAGAAACAAATATAGAAGAACAAATTATTATGGAGAAAATAATCGGAAAATGAACAATGCAAAACACATTCAAATATGATAGAATAGTTACATGGTAAAACTATAACAATATGTCAAGGAAACATCCATGGGGCAACGTATTGGTATTCTTATTGCTCAGAGGTAAATATTACATAACATGATTACAACGCTTGCAAATGCCTCTCAAGTACATGTAGATATACACAATCTTCCATAACTATCACCATTACATAAACTACCATTTGTTCAAGAACTACCACAGTTACATGAACCACCATCATTCGTTGGTTTTTCTTTTGGTTTTGCTTTGTTGTCACAATTCCAACAAAGACCACCTTGAAAACAATTTACCTATTACCTTTCCCAAGCCCATTCATCACTTTTTATGCAATCCAAGAGAATCCAAACACCACTGCAACTCTCTAAAAATAATGGTTTTGTAAACATGTCTTCACAATTTTCTTGAGTATGGGCTTTCTCAAGAGCTACTCCAACTCCATCAATAACATGTCTTACAAAATGGTATTTAATTGCAATATGCTTAGTATTACTTTGATAAGTTGGATTTCTAGACAAATTAATAGCACTTTGATTGTCACAAAACACATTTACCTTTTCCTTTACTTTTCTAAACTCACCCAATAGACCCTTTAACCAAATTTCCTCCTTTCATGCATGTGAGACAACTATATATTCTTCCTCAGTAGTGGATAAAGAAAATATATTTTGAATCTTTGACATCCAAAAAATAGGTCCTCCTACAAGAGTAAAGACATAACCTGAAGTAGATCTCCATTTGTCCAAATCACCTGCAAAATATGAATCAACATAACCACAGACTGAATCATTACAATCATTATAGGTGATACAATAAGCACTTGTGTCTCTAAGATACCAAAGCACCCATTTCACTATTGCCCAATGTTCTTTACCTGGATTTACCATGTATCTAATTACAAAACCAACTGCATGTGAAATATCAGGTATTGTACATACCATCACATACATTAACCTTCTTACTACACTAGCATATGGTACACGAGACATATAATGTTTTTCTTCTTTATTAATAGGAAATAAATTTGAAGAAAAATTAAAATGGGAATCCAAATGGATATTTATCGGTTTCACATTATTCATACCAAATATCAGAAGTATCTTATCCACATACTTTTGTTGTGAAATCAAAATCTTATAATGTTTCATGTCTCTATGTATTTCAATGCCCAAAATTTGTTTTGTTTCTCCTAGATCCTTCATATCAAAAGTCCTAGCCAACTAAGCATTTCACCTGCTAATCCCAACCATGATTTTTCTTGCAACAAGCATATCGTCATCATATAAAACCAAGATAATGAATATACCATTTTATAAACTTTTGAAGTAAACACAATGGTCATACTCACTTCTTGTAAAATTTTGGCTCACCATGAAGGAATCAAACTTCTTGTACCATTACCTGGGAGACTTCTTCAGGTCATACAATGAATTCTTGAGTTTTCAAAAAATACTTCTTTCACTATCCTGAACAAAACCTTCTAGTTGTTCCATATATATTTCCTCATTCAAATATCCATTTAAAAATTTCATTTTAACATCTAGCTTCTCTAACTCAAGATCAAGTATTGCAACTAGTGTTAACACAATAGGAATAGAAACAAGCTTAACAATTGGTGAAAATGTTTCATGGAAATCAATAAATTTTGTTTGGGAATACTCTTTTTCCACCAATCTTKTTTTTACCTTTCAACTTTATCATCAACACCCTTTTTCAGTTTGTAGAACCMTTTGCAACCAACAACCTTCCTACCCTTTGGGAGTTCTACTAGGTCCAATGTTTTATTCTTCTCCAAGGAATCCATTTTTATTTTTTTTAGCTATTTTTCATTTAGTACTTTCAATACCATCCATTTCTTCCTGATAACAACAAGGTTCCATTTCATTATAAATCAAAGAAACATATGAAATGCAATTTTCATACCTCTTAGGAATATTTTTTATCTGTGTAGATCTCCTCAGAGTTGGTTGTGGCATTTCCACATTTCCTTGTTTGTCTTCTACATTCGCATCTACTTCTTCAGAAGCTTCTTTCGACTCCTTATATTTTGTAGATGGTTGAGTTTCCAACTGAATTTGTTGATTTTGTGGTACTTGTTCCTATTTCATTTCAACTTCTACTATGTTTGATTTTATGCGAGGGGATTCATCAAATACTTCATATCTACTAATGATGATTTTGTGGATAGTAGGATCCCACAATATGTATCCCTTAACTCCATCACCATAACCAACAAATATATACTTCTTGGATCTAGGGTCTAACTTAGAATGTCGATCTTTATAAATAAGAGCATAAGCATCACAACCAAAAACTTTCAAATTTGAATCATCACAGGAATGACCTATCCTTACCTCTTTAGGAATATTATAGTTCATTGCAACTGATGGTGATCAATTTAAAAAATAGAAAGGTATATTTTTTCTTCTTCCCACAACTCTTGATACAACTTGGCCTTACTGAGCATGCTCCTTTCTCTCTCTAGAAGAGTCATGTTCATGCTTCAACTATGCCACTTTTTTACAAAGTGTAAACTGTGGTTTTATTCCTTTTGATCCGAGATTCCTTGCAACAATTTTCAAATTCCAAAGATGTGAATTTGTCTCCTTTGTCTATTCTTAAACACTTGATTGTCCTGCCAGTTCTCTTTTCAATCAAAGCTCTAAATTTCTTAAATACATCAAACACGCCATCTTTTCTTTGGAGAATATAAACCCACATCTTTCTAGAGTAATCATCTATAAATGTCACAAAGTATGATGATCCTCCAAAATAAATTGTAGGGGATGCCCCCAAAAGATATGAATGGATATTATCTAGAATACATTTAATTGTATGACTCTCTATTTAAAAAAAAAATCTACATTGCTTCCAAAAGACACAATGCTTGTAGAAATTAAAATTCAAAGACTTCAAATTGTTGGCACAGGGGCATAGCCAGGGTTCAACGCACTAACAAAACCCTAACTATCGGCCCTTTCAGCAACACCTGCGAAGCAGATGAAGTCTCACCCGAGGTAGAGGCTGGGGTGGTTGCAGGACTCAAATGTCTACAACCTTAGCTGGGACATAGATCTGTGATTGTAACACCTTAACATAGCACTTAGTTATTACAGTTCGTTAATATTCATCTTTAGTTCACAGTGCCGCTAAACCCTAACAACAAATCAACACAGTATTCACATAGATCCAATAGATTCAAGCACTAAGCATACCAATAGAGATCAGATCTAGCATTCATTCACATTATTCAGCACTAAGCTACCATATCAGATTCATCTATCATCTAACATCGCACTAAGAATTGAATCACATAAACAAAAGAACAACCAAAAACACAAAGCATTCACAACACAGGATATACGTGGTTCATCCCCACCCTGCGGCTATGTCCACCAACTCTTCATCTTCTCTTTTATTATCTTCAGTCAATCAACTACATGCACAGAGCCTTGAGATCTTACTCCATAGAGGACAGGAGATATGCGCACTTCTCTAGATCCTCCTTCCCCGAGTTACAACACAAATCCTTTCATAGTCTCTTACAATCACTTGCACTTAGCTCTGCAAGTGTCACACAATATGCACAAAGCAATTAGCACTCAACACTTAGCACACTTACAACTGACTAGTCACTACTAGTCACTATTCACCACTTCTTACATCGCCTAGACTTCTATTTATATATTACAAAATAGGCCTAAGCATGGGTAAACCCATCGGCCGACATCCCCATACCCATTACATAATCCCAAAACCCAAAAAGTCCCTAAAAATGGGTCGAGATCCCATGATCTCCACTTCATCTTGCGCTCCACCTTCGACAACCTGTCGAAGTCCCAAAAATAAGTCAAACATGACCAAGGATCCTCAAAACCTGGTCAAGGGCCAACACAAATCAGGAAGTAACCTATGGTTTATCAGTACCTTTATTCCTTTCTTACTCATATGACCCAATCGTTGATGCTATAAATGAGTAGCTTCATTTTCTTCTTTAGATACCCTTGTTGTTTTTATTATTTGAGTGCTCCCTTCTAGCTTGTAAAGGTTCCCAATATTTATAGCCGTCATTACCACCAAAATTCCCTTGGACACCTTTAGTGCCAAGGAAAATTTTAGGGGCTAAATTTCTCCCATGGGATAATTTTCCATTTTTTTTCCCCAAAAAAGATTCACCAATTTCCATATTTTCTATAAATGATTCGTCAAAATTCTATAAAATAAAATTATTTTACCTTAAAAATAGCCCAAATTTGATAGAAACTATATAAAATCCTTAGAAATTTGAATATTTTTACAAAAAAATAGCCAAACATTTTATAGTTTGAATATTAAGGACTAGTAAGATTTGTCCGAGTTTCTACATTTCGAGATAAATTTCCATCCTTAAAACTATCCATGTCAAGTGCTCCACCTTGACATGAAAATTTATAACCTCCAAAATCCAAAACTCCCAATGAAATTAAATTCATTTTAAGTTATGGTACTTGTATTACCTTTGTTAATGTCCTTACAATACCATCAAACTTTTTAATCTTAATGCTCTCAATCCTTACAAGAAATGTTGTTTCCCACAAATACAATATTGACATGAATAGTTTTGTAAAAAGAAAACCAACTCCTATGTGGAGAGATGTCATGCAAAGCACTAGAATCTAATAACCATTCCTCATGATATTGTGAGACATTACAAATGGATAAAAATTCATCAACCATACCCGAACTTGACTCAACCGAATTTTCTTCCTTTGTGGAGTCATCCTTGGATCCTAGCCTCTTCCACCAATATTTCTTGAGATGTCCTGATTTATTGCAATACCAACATTTTGACCTACATTTTTTTCCTTTTGACTTAGATCTAGATGAACCTCTTGAATTATTCCCTTTTTCTTTGGATTGAACCCTAGCCACCATTGCTTCTAGTGTGGAGATTTATATATTGGATTTCCTATATGCACCTCCTCAGACAATAAGGATCCCACAATAGAATCACAATCAAGAGTGCCAGTTGTTGATCCAGGTGGATATTGGTGGCCACCCACCTATCCTCTTGACAGTTTTTAGTTCAGCACGTTCTTTTGTACTTATTTTTTAATTGTGGGTTTTTCACTTTTGGGTCTATCTAAATCCATACACATCTTCCAGGTGGAGATTGGTATCTTCCCACCTAATCCAACTGGCTTATTTTGGAAGTTTTCATGTCAATACATCTTTCTGTACTTCCAGGGCCATTTTGGGGCCCTAAACAATGTTTTTTTGGCTTTCCATGGTCAAACTATAGACGAAGTCAAAGTTTGATGGAATAATATGTAGTTCTCGGAAATACCTTTCCAATGGGCTATCATGCACCTAAAACGAAGGTCGTATGCAAAAGTTATGACCCTGGGAAGTTGAGGTACCAACTTACCCATTGGGGCCCACATAACTTTTGGCGTTTCATCTCCTAGGGTTAGGTTTTTGGATGTCTAGGGTTTTGACATTCATGAGTAATGTTAAAAAGGCCTCTGGAACCTCATTCTAATCATTCTTCTCAGACGGATGTGCGTAGCAAGCTACATCTCTTCTCAAAGATAGCTACCACCATTCGAGCAAGTTGTTTCCAGATCTGCAGTTTTACAGTTTCATCCTATTTTATTTATTCAATAGAAGTTATTGTTCACTGGATATATTTTGTTGTTATCTGCATCTCTGTATTATTGTATTCAGTTTGTTATTCCTTTCATTTTTCTCATAAATTTGAATCATTGGTATCAAAGCGATCTGCTCTTTATTTATTTTTCTTTGTGCATGTCCCCGACAAGATCTAGGTACAAGAAGTTGGGACTCGAATTATTTGAGCCTTTGCAAGATCAGTCACACCGAGCCCGACAACAACCCATGGGGGATAAGAAGAAATATTATGGGGCAGGGGATCCTTTTAAAATGTTGCTCGAGGAATCCCTTGCACAACAAAGGAACACAATGATGGACAACTTTGCACAGATCCTTCGGCGACTGCCCCCAAGAGACACATCCTCATCAAGCGGCCATGCAACCCCCTTAAGATACAAGTAAATTTTGATATTCCATTATTTGAAGGAATGATATATGCAGATGTTGTAGATAAATAATTGAATCTGCTTGAAGGGTATTTTTCGGTCTACAATTTTTTCAACAGGGAAAAAATTACTTTTGCACTCCTCAAGGACATACCCCATGTTAAGGATTGGTGGGATACTTACTCTGAGAAAAGGGTCATAGAGGAATATGCAATATTTGTGGCGACCCCCACATGGGATTCCTTCATGGATTCCATTGAAAAACATTACTACCCTGTTGGAAGCTACGAGGACCAGTACACAAGATGGACCACGCTGCGTCAGGAAAGGGACCAGTCAGTACTCGATTTCACCAATATTTTCATACCCTGTGAACCATATTGGGTATCAAATACTTTGAACGACATATGATTCTCAAATATCATGGTTTTCTGGATAGATACATTCAAACATAAACGAAGTTTTTGGACATCGCATCATTAGGTGCAACTTATAGATATGTTTTCAAGATCGAGTAGAAATTTAAGCAAAAGAGGTGAGAGTTTGGATATGAAAACTCCTCACAGTCAAAGCAAGGAAAAGGAGGCCCTAACCCAAAAAACAAGGGACAGAGAAAATATGGTCTCTCTGAGGACAATCAGTACAAGCCACAACCTAAGAAGGGAAATGAGAAGTCGAAGAAAGATATGGGAAAATGGTGTGAATACCATAAAATCCCTTAGCACAAAACCAAAGAATGTTGCTCCAAGAAGTCACTGGTGGTCGAGCTGAAATATTTCGAGTTAGAGGCAGATTCTGACTCTGAATCAAATCCAGAAAGTGGAAATCGGATCATCAATGTCGAACCCAGTGCCCATGTCACTACCACAAAAGTCCAACCAAGCAAACCAGAAGAACAAGAGGAAGGGGAACGCCTCTTTCACTCACAAATGTGGTTAAAGGGGACTCTGTTGCATTTCATTGTCGATAGCGACAGTCAAAAGAACCTGCTTTCAGCAGAGGTCGTCAAACAATTGTACATGTCGATAACACTGCACCCACAACCCTACACCATCGGCTAGCTTCTCCAAGGATGAGATCTCCACGTCAACCAACAATGTCATCTACCCTACAAAACCAAGCCCTTCAAAGACAAGGTATTGTGTGATATTTCTCCCCTTGAATTTTGTGATGTTCTTTTAAGCCAACCATATTTGTGGAAGCGACATGTTGTGTATGAGTCTAGACCCCAGTTTTATTATTACTTTGGGTAGACAATTGTATAGGATACCAGAGGTAGCGTCACCTACCATTATTTATTTAATATCTGCTAAGAAATGTAGTAAGGTCATTTCACAAACTAGGAATATCGTCTTCTTTGTGATCCGTACTCGCAGTAAGTAGAAGGTCGTTGTGATACGGATTATTTTCAGCACAAAATGAGTGCGGAAATATAATAAAGCAATGTACAGAGATGTCTCAGATATCCAATAATATAACAAAAATGTATGAGAGATGAAACCATAAACACGGAGATACAATAATACACATTTTTCTATTAATGAGTGAAAATGTACAAAGACTATAAAAATACAGAGTGAAAGACTCGCTAGAATGGTGGCATCTTATCTCTGAGAAGAGATGTGTCCACTACTCGCATTCACAAGAATATGATTTTACAATGAGGCTCCAAAGGCCTTTTTATCATAAAGAAAATCCAAAACCCTAATCCTGGAAGATGAAAAGCCAACAATTTTGTGGACCCTGTTTTGGGTAGTTTGGTGTATCAACTTCCCGGGAGCGTAACTTTGGCATACGATCTTTGTTTGGGGCGCATGATAGCTCGTTGGAAAGGTATCATTGAGGCGATTAATTTTTGGGGCTCAATAAGAGCCTTTGTCTATTATTGAGAAGCTTGATCCCAAAAAACCTTCATTTAGGCCCTTAAAATGGCCCCGAAAGTTAAAAACTGCTAAAAATAGTAAATTACCAAAATTGCAAAGAAACTATTTTGAGCTAGTTGGAAAAGGTGGGTGGCCACTGATATCCACCTGGATCACACTGCCAAATCTGTGACCTCTACACAAAGCCTCTCTTCGCAGCAGAAGCAAGTGGATGTGATCGTGGAAGAGTACAGAGACATATTCTCCTCACCCATCGAGGTACTGACGCACTGCCAAGTCAAACATCCAATTGATCTAACCCTTGGTTCCTCACTGCCTAATGGACCATTCTATAATCGCTCACTGATGGAAAATGATGGAATCAAGTGCCAGATCCAAGATCTTCTTCAAAAGGGGCACATTCGACCCAACTCCTCCCCTTGCAGAAGCCCGATTGTGCTGGTGTAGAAGAAAGACATGACTTGGTGGCTCTGCATTGATTACAGAGCATTAAACAAAATCACAGTCTGGAATCGATACCCAATTCTCTGAATTTATGACCTTCTTGACCAACTCAAGGGGGAAAAACTCTTCAACAAGATTAACCTAAAGTATCGTTACCACTAGGTTCACATCAAACCAAATGATGTATGGAAGACAACTTTCAAATCTAAATAATGTCTCTTTGAATGGTTGGTCATGCCCTTTGGCTTAAAAAATGCACCAGCAACTTTGATGAGATTGATGGATGATGTATTGAGACCCTTCACCAACTTTTTTCTGGTGGTATATCTGGATGAAATCCTCCTCTTCAGGAGAATGTGGGAGGAGCACATGCAACATATTCAACATGTTTTGGTCACTCTGCAACATCACAATCTATATTCCAACTTAGAAAAATGCTCCTTTGGAATGAACAGATTCCAATACTTGGGCTACACTATTGATGAGCATGGGGTACATGTAGATCCAACTAAGATCCAAGTCATTTGTGACTTGTCAGCCCCGACCACACTAACCGAGCTTTAGAGCCTCTTGGGACTTACCAACTTCTACCGAAGGTTCGTGTTGGGATTCTCCCATATTGCATGGGCCCTTAGCCAAGTAACCGAGGGTGGTGGCAAGGAAAAGTTCGCATGGGGGCAGAGACAACAAAAAGAATTTGATAATCTGAAGCATCTCTTGTGCTCAGCTCTAGTACTCTCCTTACCGGATCTGCAACAATCGTTCGAGATTGAGATTGATGCCTCTGACTATGTTGTCGGCACAGTTCTCACTCAACATGGTCATCCAATAGCATACCATGGTGAGACACTCTCAGATACTGTTTGGAAATATGAAAAATAAATGTATTCCATTGTGCAAGCCTGTTGTCAATGGAAACATTACATTATGGGAAATGATACAATCATCCACACTAATCACAAGCCTCTGCAGTTCATACAGACACAAGGGAAGTTGTAGAACACCTGACATCAAAAGTGGTACACATACCTACAACAGTTCCATATCAACATCAAGTATAAAATAGGGAGCACAAATTGTGTCATTGACTGCCTCAGTCTCCTTCTTGTTGTTGCACTCACCACAGTGCTTCATTCATGTGGGCATGAGGCATCTAAGTGGTCCCAACTTTATCAGCATGACCCTAACTTCGCCACCACCCATCAACTCTTGGGTACAAGAGTGAATGTCACAGATTTTCACATCTAGGATAAATTGGTATGCCATCTAGGCCACCTCTGTGTTCCCACAAGTGAGCATGCAAAGTTGATTTGGGAGGCTCACTATAGTCGAATGGCAGGACATTTTTGCATGGAGAAAATTGTGGTCATTCTATAGAAACATTTTTATTATCCAAAACTTTGACAAGACGTCAACAAGTATATTAGATTTTTCATTGTTTGTGCCATTTCCAAGCCATCCATCAAGAAGCAAGGTGTATACACCCCTCTTCCTACTCTCGAGAAGCCTTGGGAATCCATCTCAATGGATTACAGCCTTTCGTCCACCAAGAACAACAATGATTGTGTATTTTTGGTGGTTGATCGGTTTTCAAAGATGGTCATTATCATAGCCTACAAGAAGAGCATCACAACGACATATACTACCAAGATCTTCTTCGAACAGGTGTGGGTCCATTTTGGGATACCACAGACCATCACCTTAGATCGGGACATCAGTTTCCTCAACACATTTTGGTCGAGTCTCTGGTCACTGTTGGACACCAAGATCACTAAATCCACTACTTTCCACCCCCAAACCAATGGCCAGATAGAGGTTGTCAATCAAATGATTGTGCACATCCTGCGCATGTGAAACTCTAAGAATCCGTGTACATGGGATGAGAATCTTCCCTATGTTCAACACAGCTACAACATGGCTCTCCATAGCTTCACTGGCCATAGCCCATTTTAGGTAGGGTTAGGATTCCAACCCTTGGGTCCCATTGATGTTGCACTACCTCTTGCAACCACATAGGAAGAATCTTCCCATGTTCAATCTGAGGTTGACAAATCCACCCAATTCATTAAGTGGATTCAGCACATCCACCAACAGTTCCATGAGATTTGACAGAAATCCAATGCTAAGTACAATCGACGCCATGATCAACAATGGGTACCACACTAGTTTCATGTGGGAGATAAGGTCTGGTTACATTTGCAGAAAGAGCACCTTACAGGGCCCCATCGGAAGCTCCGCCCACTTTGCTATGGGACTTACATTATTACCAAGGTTGTGGGTAGTAATTATTTTGAGCTCAACACTCCACCCTTCCTTGGCTTGTACCCAGTGTTCAATGTGGCCCTCCTTCAGCCATATTTTCCACCATTATTGGATACCTCAAAGATCGCAGAATACTTGACGCCAACATAGCTCAACCATGACTGCATGGAACAGACATCCACTGATTAGATAGTGGACACACACATCAAGGGCACTTGCAAGCAGGGGATCCATCTTTAACGAGTTGTCAAGGCAGGGCAACTCCTACACCAAGGCAAGTGTCTCACCCAGGGCCAAATTCAGCAGAATTTTCCTCACCTGATGGAGTCACTCAAATCAATGGAGACCATTTCTTCCTAAGGGGAGAGGACTGGTCCAGGTGGATATTGGTGGCCATCCACCTATCCTCTTGACAATTTTTAGTTTAGCACGTTCTTCTGTAGTTCTTTGTAATTGCGGGTTCTACACTTCTGGGGATGTCTGAAGCCCTACACATCTTCTAGGTGGATATTGGTGGCCACCCACCTAATCCAACTGGCTTATTTTGAAAGTTTTCATGTCAGTACATCTTTTTGTACTTCTAGGGTCGTTTTGGGGCCCTAAACAATGTTATTTTGGATTTTCATAGTCAAATTGTAGATGGAGTCAAAGTTTGATGGAATAATGTGTAGTTCTCGAAAATACCTTTCCAACGATTTATCACGTGCCTAAAACGGAGGTCGTATGCAAAAGTTACGGCCCCCGGAAGTTGAGGTACCAACTTACCCATCGGGGCCCACATAACTTTTGGTGTTTCATCTCCTAGGGTTATGTTTTTGGATTTATAGGGTTTTGGAATTCATGAATATTGTTAAAAAGACCTCTGGAGCATCATTGTAATCATTCTGCTCAGACGGATGCGTGTAGCAAGCCACATCTCTTCTCAGAGATAGCTACCACCATTCGAGCAAGTTGTTTCCAGTCTTGCACTTTTACAGTTTCAACCTATTTTATTTATTCAATAGAAGTTGTTGTTCACTCGATATCTGTTGTTGTTATCTGTATCTCTATATTATTGTATTCGGTTTGTTATTCATTTTGTTTCGCTCATAAATCTGGATCAATTGTGTAGAAGTGACTAAGTGGTCCCAAGATTCCTGCAATGAACACAACAACATACCTACCTTATCTTCATCTTCGATTTTTACACCCATACTAGTTAATTAGCACATAAGACTATTGAAAACATTTAAATGATCAACAATTTTAGTACCTTCTTTCATTTGTAAGCTGAACAATTGCCTCTACCTCTTCAAGTAGATTTGGTTTGTCAAGGATTTTGCCATGTAAATGATCTCCATTCTTCTCCATAATCCTGATGTTGTTTTGTTTCCAACAATATTGAACATAACATCATCTTCCAAACAAGTCAAATGGTGATGAGAGCTCTTGCATCGAGATCTTCTCAGCCCTCTCACATACCCATTAATTTCTTTGTCTTTAGTGCCAATGCCTTATCCAAACCTTGTTCCATCAACATATCTGCATCTTGAACTTCGACAACTCTGATTTATTCTTTCCATTAAACTTCTCCACCTCCAACTTTGCATTGGAAACCTTCTCCATTTTGAACAAAACACCGAAAATTGGGCAAGCAATCGTCTTTCATGTCCTCCACGAGAGAGACTCCACATGGATTGACCTCCAAACTACTTCCTCACTGCAAATGATTCATCCAAAACCTCGTCCTTTGTGTTCTCCATGAGAGAGAATAAAGAGGGATCGACATCCACACGACTTCCTCATTGCACACGATTCGTCCCAAATCCGGCTCAACCTCCACTCAACTTCCTCACTGCACACAACTCGGTCAAACTTTGTCGCCTATGACCTTAAAGAAGAACAAGCATCTGCACGTATTTATGACTCGAGAAAGAGACTTGCTCAATGCATAAGCTCTAAAAAAACTATTGGGAGAAACTCCCAGATCCAGGACTCTGAAATCTCTCAATTCTTCTCTTCAACGACTTACCAGATCTTCTCATCATGACTTCCCCTTGGTTTCTGTACCAATGACCCAACAACCCTTGGCTTATGTACCAACGATCGCGGTTGTCTTACCAGTGACCCCAACAACCTTTCTCCTCACGACTATGGTACCACTTGTTAATTGCGTGAGCCCAGAAACAAATATATTAGCAGAAATTATTACTGAGAAAATAATACACAATATTTAAGGTAAAACCTCATGGAAACATCCACCGGGCAAGGTATCTAGGTAGTAAAGATTACATAACATGCTTACAGCTTTTGCAAATGCCTCTAAGACACTTAGATATACACCATCTTCTATAACTACCACCATTAAGTAAACTGCCACAGCATCTTCCATAATTACTACCATTAAGTAAAGCACCACCACCCTTCACAGCTTTTACATTGTTGTCACAATTCCAACAATCAAGATGAACTTATGTTTCCATTGTGGAAGATCCATGGATTTAAAGTATTAAATAGGAAAATTTGGGTATAGAACTTATTGCTCAAAATGGTAATCTTGAAGGGACCTGGAATAATATCAGTGGAGAACACCTAGATATACACCATCTTCCATAACTACCACCATTAAGTAAACTACCACCTATTCAAGAACTGTGACCATTACATAAACCACCACCCTTCACAGCTTTTACATTGTTGTCACAATTCCAACAATCAGGATGAGCTTATTGTGGAAGATCCCTAGATTTAAAGTGCTTAATTACATAAACCACCACCATTCACATCTTTTACATTGTTGTCACAATTCCAACAATCAGGATGAACTTATGTTTCCATTGTGGAAGATCCCTGGATTTAAAGTGCTTAATTTATTTAGGAAAATTTGGGTATAGAACTTATTGCTCAAAATGGTAATCTTGAACGGACCTGGAATAATATCAGTGGAGAACATACAAGACTACTGCTATTATTGGAAAACCAATCACCATACATTAAGCTCTTTGCAAATTTCTTTTATGATTAGATAACTAGGAGATCTCACCCAAGGTTTCTTATCAAAACAGCTTGCACATTGTATCATAAGACAGATAAAATAGGACATTAATTTCGTCGTAAAGCAAGGCCGCTATTCAAAGTGACTGAATTTGTTATATGACAAACAAATATTTTTCAGAGAGAATTACTGAAGCCTGTGAGTTTTATGTTATATTTATGACTTGTTAAGGTTGAGACTAGGAAATCTAGATGTTAAACATACAAGAATAATGCAGAAATCAAATGGAATTGAGCAACGACTTAACAAAAGAGTATATCGTCTTTATTCATCCACAGCTACAAAAATTCGCAAGCGTATAATCTGACCACACTGCTTCCTGTCAATACATATTGTTGCCAAAATGCGCTGTCGCTAATTTAAAATTTTCAAAGATCAAGTGATCTGGAGCCCTTCAATGGAGGTGAGAATGCCATGGTCGTACTGCTACCTGCAAGTATGAAGATGATGTGAATGAGATCAAATCCGAATCTTTGATGAAAATAATATCAAAAGTAGAAGTGCAAATATAAAATAAAAAGATTAGTTGAATCAGTCTTTTTCCTTAGTATCAGAGGTAGGCACTGTTGATGGAGATACTGCAGCAAAATCTGCAGAATCGGAAGTCTGAGAAGAAATGGCCGATGATGCTGCGCCTCTGTCGGTAACCTGGATGGTGGGATATCCCACAGCCATGGCAGCAGCAGCCATAGCGTTTTCACGGCATCTGTATCTCATGATTTCAGAGCGAACCGCATTAAGCTCCGCTTGAAGGCTCTGAGATTGTTGCTGAAGTGTAGAAATGACACCCATGCATCCGTAAACTGGGTCTCGGATCCTTACGTTTGCTTCGTAGACAAGGCTATTCGCAGCATCTGCCCGTTGGTTTTCTGGTACTTCCTGCACACTCCACGTAAAATAATTTGAGAGCAATACAACTAAAAGACCTATATCAACAGTTCGGAAATTTTATTAATAAAAGTTGCATTGCACACAAAGGTTTCTGTTTAACGCGAAAGGGAATGGGAGGAGAGAAAATACTAGGGAATGGGGTTATGATTAGGAAATATCCACTTTCCTTTTATTTCAGGAATATCTTCAAAGAGAAGAAGGTAATTGATATGGATCCGCTAAAGCTTAGTGAGTCCTTACCTAGAGAAACAATAGAGTGAGTAATGATTCTATTGAAAAATAACTTGATCATTTTCTATGTTATGAGGGTTTTTTTGATCTTTTAATAGATACATATAATGGGTTAGTATTAATACCATAAATTACTATCACCCTATATTTATGGAGATGGATTAAGGAGAGAAGAACGCACCTTCCACATTGAAATTTAACCCTATATGGTTGGAATATAAATCTTTTTCAAGAGATGGTTAAGGTCGATTGGAAGCATTTTGTACTCAAGGATGGTCAACATGTAATGATCCATTTCCAAATAATATGTTACATATTAAAGGGAAGACAAAGGAGTGGTTAAACAATAGATTTCCTAACACTAGACTCAAACTACAATAGATTTCCTAACACTAGACTCAAACTACAAAGGATGGAATAGAAGTTGGGCACTTTAATGGATATCACAAGAGGCATAGGATTTTGAAAACAAGAGATAACATAAATTAGGTGTTAGAGGAGGAGAGAAATGATATTTAAATATGAGAATAACCAAAATGGTGGATGAAGAGAGTCAACCCATATGGTTGAAGGAGGGATGAAAAAACCAATTTTTTTATCATCTTGCATAAGATAGGAAATCATAAAATCATAAATGGATTATAAGGAATAGTCAGGGTGAAAAGGGTATATATTTTGAGGATGTCTTTAGTGTAGTAGTCCCCCATTATAAAGGAAGATACACTAAGCCAATTGTTACTAATATTGGAGAAATCATGGCACTAGACATCCTCTTTATTTGGCAGAATAGCCATGAAACATCAAAATGATGAATTGATTGGCCATATTATTATAGTTGAGGAATTATATGGTGTTCTACAATATTTTGAGAGAGACAAAACCCATAGACCTAATGGGTGTCTAATGGAATTTAATGGAAATTTATGTTGGTTTATTTGATCTTATTGAAGATGGTTTTCTAAAAGTTATGGAGGAATTAAGAAATGAAACAAGAATGATAGGGGATATTAGCTTTACATTTATCTAAAAATTCTTATTAAGAAAATCATATTTCTTTTGATGATTTCAATCACTATGCAATTGTAGTTACAAGATTATCACAAAAATCATGGCTTGGTGTTCAAAACTACTTTTATCGAGACGATTTCTTTTAGATCTAGAGGAATCAGTAACTAACTAAGATTAGCAAGGCAAGGCCTAGGTTCAAATCCGGTTCGCTTCCACTATAACCCCTAGGCTAGTGCCAACATCCCGCAAGTTAGGCCTAGCAAGAAACTTATGACTTAGTAAGGGCCAAGACATCCCAAAACCCATTGGAGTGGACCTTTATCCCAGAGGGTGTCTACCCTTCTATCCTTATCACAACGGGCCAACATGTCACTTGCGGGAATTGAACTCAAGTGGGAAGAATAAAAATCATGCTACACCACAATTCAAGTTAAACCCTTGTGACTGTATCATGATCAATTTTAAATGAAAAGTTGTGTTTCCTATAGGGACATTCAATAATGGATTCCATAGGAACAACATAAGAGACTTTGCATACCATTAAAGTCAAAAAGTTATCATCCTTTGTAGTAAAGATAGATCTCTCAAAGGCCTATGACCATGTAAGCTAGGTGTATTTGAGAATCATTGACTATTACAAGTAGGATTTGAGGCCTCTTTTATTTAGTGGGTAGAATATTGCATCTCATATCTCTTTTGTTACACTTATAAATGAATGGATTAGCAAGTAATTTGTTTAACCCTACTAGAGGGCCTAAGCCAAGGTTTTCCTCTTTCTCCATCACTTTTCTTATTGATCGTAGAGGGTATGAATAGATACATTGGAAAGGTATATAATGAAGGATCCTTAAAAGGAATCAAAACTTCAAAGGATGTTCTTGACACACATCTCCTTTTTGTTGATGATATCTTGTTATTTGACAATAGGTTTAGTTGGGATGCAAAGGAAAAGATAATGGTTTTACTATGTTATGCTCAGCTCTAGGAATGCAGGTTAATGTAAAAAGAGTATACAATAACATGTCATGAAATGGTTCAACCTTATATTAAGTGTGGTCACTTTATTTTCCAATCAATGAATGTTCTTTTAGCATAATTTGAAATCTCTTGGTTTTGAGATTAGAGCGAATGAGTACCCCATGGAAGATGGGCCCTTTTTAGTATAAAGGATAAAGAAAAGGATATCCAATTGGTATAATAAATGGATCTCAAATGGGGGAACCTCATATTTATCAAGGTTGTATTAGACAAAAATATTGTATACTAGATGTCCTTGGATTTTAGTCCAGAGAGTATTCACAATAAAATCAGGAAGAGTTTTTTCATTCTCTTTGGATGGGTAAAAAGAATACCATAGGAATCCACTAATTTGGTGGAATATAAGATTTTAACCCAAAGTGAAAGGGGGATGTGGACCCAAAGATCTGTTGATATTACAGTAGTTGCGCAAGGTATTAACCTATATGTGTAAACTTTGACTAGTCTAGAATATTCCAGGAAACAAGAGAAACCCTATAAGGTTAGGAAATAACCTTAGAAGACAAGTCGACACAAGATAATAATTCATATTAAATTATTATCCTCTAGAAGTAGAAGTCAGCCCAGTTAGGTCACTTGGAGGACTATAAATAAGAGGGATCTAGAGGTCATTTGCACACTCACTCTCACAACCGCATAAGGACAAGTGGTACACATGACTGAAGGAGAGTTGCAACTGTTGTAGTGTTGACTTGGTATTTGGTTATAGTTTTACTTTATTATTTGTTATGGTTTGGACTCTCTGATTGGTACAAAAGCTTTGGAGAGAGGTACACTACCTTAGTTGGCTATTGGTTCTAGGGTTTGCTTCCAGAATTATTCTATCTGTCAAGGTTAAGGTGCTCGGGGGTGGCCTTTGTGCCTATGGTTGGGTGACAATATTTCTATAGTTTCTACGGTGAAACGAGCACACCTATTATTCTAACAAGTTATGGGCCCACACTATCTTCGGACAGTCTAACCACTTGAAGGTAGATTGGGAGGATTTTCTTAGTTGCATTTGCAGTTAAAGTTTTTGTTGTAGCAACGAAACCCTAACCCTCGTGTTGAGGAACCTTAAGTGAAGCGCTTGACCTAATTCCTGGATAACCTAGTGTGCCCTAGCCTAGGGAACCTCCTACTACTCTTAGTAAGCCAAGGCATCAAGTTTGAGTTTTTGGTCAAATTCAAAGGTTGACCAAGTCAAAGCATTCATGACTTACTCTATGAAGTCAGAAAACAAGTTAGTAGGGGATTCTAAATTCAGATCATGGAAGACAAGTATTGACCTCATCCTTGCCAAGAATAAAGTATTGGATATCATGGAACCACAGTTTGAAGCGAGAAAAGAGAAGGAACCTCAGAACGTTGCAGTTATGGAGAAATTCAAGGACAATGACATCAATGCTATGAGAATCACAGTGGACTCTATAAAGGACCATTTGATACCCTACATTTCTCATCTTGACTCATCTAAGAAGATGTATGATGCCCTAACCAACCTCTTCTGAGTCAAAAATATTGGACAAGTGATGAGCTTGAAGAATGAGCTATGTGACATGAAAATGAATAATGATGACAACATAACATCATACTTTCTAAGAATATCTCGGTTAAGAGATCAACTAAAAGCTATTGAGGAAACAATTTCAGAAAAGGAACTAGTAAATATAGTACTTAATGGTCTTCCCAAGACATGGGATGCATTTGCCGCTAGCATGAACACAAGAACTGAGTATCCTACATTTGAAGAAATTTGGACTTGTTGTGCACAAGAAGAATCAAGGATTATCACAAAAGAGAAATCCCAAAAGAAATATGATGATCAAACATACACAACAAAGTTAAAGAAATCCAAGAATAAGAAGAAGTTTGGCTCAAGGAAGAAACCAAATAAAGAAAAGGATATGCCAAAAATACAATACTTCAACTGTCCAAAATATGGTCATTATAGGAACTAGTGTCCCGAGTTAAAGAAAGGAAGGAAACACATGAAGAAACATTTTCCAAAGCAAAGGAACCCTCAAATAAAATCAAGCAGGATTAAGCAAACTTTTTCTACTATGCAAGATACCTATGGGAGAATAACAAGATAAGGATTGGCATTGCAATGACTACTAGTCAAGTCAAAGCAATGTATCTGAAAAGGATGAAGTATGTCAACAACCTTTGGTGACAATTCTTGTGGAATATATTACATAAGTATCAACTTTCAGATGGGCCGCAATCAAAATCAAACTTGAAGAGACCTAGAAGAAGTCCGACCAGAAAGAAGTCAGTAATCAAGAGGAAACTAGAATAGATTTGTGACACTTTCCAAAAATAAATAAGGATGCAAAAGAAAGTATGGACTCTCTCAGATAGAGGGAAGTGATTGAAGAATTCCAAAATAAGAGTATGCATATTGTTCATTCAAGCGTGAAGCCAGGATTAAGAGGGAGCTAATCCCCAATGACATGATCCATTAAAGAACCCATGAAGACTATGAAGTATCTGCCCATATTATTCATTAGAAGTAGCTGCCATGATAAGAAGTATGTGCTCAATTTGACTCTAGAATAAGTCTTCTTAAAAAAGAATCCATGAATATACTTGGTTGTCCACCTACATTTATGTTCCTATGACGAAAATAAGAATTTGGAACCTTCATAAAGGAAGGGCATAGAATCTATAAAATATTCCATGGAATCCAACATTGAAAAGAAACATGAGGAAGAACATGAAGATTCCAAAAAAGAAAGAAAACTCAGAACAACCAATTGAACCAGTTATTATACCAAGAATCATAAGACTACCAACATGGTTTGAACCCACTCGAAGCAGTCAAACAGAAAAAATGGAAGGAAGTTGTGATGAAGAACAATATATGTGAGAAATTAGGAATGGAAGAATTGATAGGTAGAAGGTGAGTTTTAGAACTAGAGGGTTCTCCTAGAAGGAGGGAGAAGACTATGATGATAGCTTGTTTCAGTAACCAGATACACCTCTAGCTGAGCCATTATATCTCTTGTAGTATCCATGGGTTGGAGTTTACATCAAATGGATGTAAAGACTGTTCTTATCAACAAAGTAATTGAAGAAGAAGTGTATGTAGAGAAACCTCAAGGTTTTGAGGTATACCAAAAAGAGACCCATGTAAGAAGATAGAAGAAGACCTTGTATGGATTCAAGAAACTTGGTGCAGAGCCTCTCATGTACAGTAGAATCATGGTGAAAACTTCCTATGATAGAGGAAGTGTATCGAAATGGTTCTTCAGAATTCCGGAATGATGGATTGGAAATCCATGGAAAAATCCCATGATGACAGATCTAAAGAAATTGAGAGACTCTGGTTCAGTAGACCCATCCCTGTGCCTGTAATTGAATGTCTCGTTGATGTATTTGGAGAATACTCAACCGGATATTCACTTTTCTATGAAAATAGTTCCAGGTGGAACCTATCCATGAGAATTGAATAATTGCAAAGCATGCCTTGAAATGTCTTCGTGGGATGTTTGAGTTATGATATACAACTGCATGGATTTATCGATTCATACTGGGCAGGGAGTGAAGATAATAGAAGAAGTGCTTCTTGGATATGTTTCAGTTTGAGATTTTCCACGATATCATTGGCTAGCAGGAAATAGAATTCGGTTGTAATCAACACTATAGAAGAAGAGTATATTGCAAATTGTGATTCTTGAATGGAAGCAGTGTGGCTTCGTAATATGGTTTCTAGAATGTTTGATCAGGTGTTGGATTCGACCATGATATATTGTGATAACCAGAGTTGTGTAAAGATCTCAGAGAACCTGGTGTTTCATGATAAGTCGAAGCACATTGATATCAAGTACTATTTTCTCCGTGATAAATTCCAGAGGGGAGAAGTGGTTCTCCAATATATCTCCATTGGTGAGAAGATAACATATATTTTGGTAAAGCCTTTGTCCAAAATGAAAAAATTTCATACTTAAGGGACAAGATGGACTCGTGGAGATGACTTCCTTATTGGAAAGGGAAGTGATTACTTCCCGGGTTGGGAGGGAGCATTGATATGTTATTGATATATGGAAAGTCATTTTCCAGTTTGGAAAATGGTCTAGGTTGGGAAGTCACTTTCCAGTACGAAAAGTGGTCCAATATTCTTGATGGACAGTCATTTTCCAGTTTGGAAAATGGTCCAGGTTGGGTAGTCACTTTCCAGTCCAGAAAGCGGTCCAAGATTTTTGATGGACAATCATTTTCTAGTTTGGAAAATGGTCCAAGTTGGGAAGTCACTTTCCATTCCGGAAAGTGGTCCAAGATTCTTAATGGAAAGTCATTTTACAGTTTGGAAAATGGTCCAGGTTGGGAAGTCACTTTCCAGATCAGAAAGTGGTCCAAGATTTATGATGGACAGTCATTTCTAGTTCATAAACTGGTCCATAATGAACAATCATGGTCTGACAGATTGTTGATGTACCATAGACAGTGATTCCTCTTGTGTCCAGTGTGGAGGAATGGTCTAGGACAATCATTCTCCTTGGCAGTCACTCTAAGAAGTGGTCAAGCAGAATGGTTCGCCTCTTTGGGTAGTCATTCTTTCGAATTTCACAGTTGTGAGCAGCTTCAAAGAATGATATGATGTAGGAGGTTGGTGCATGACAGTGATTTTTGTAGGAAATGGTCTAGACAATCATTCCCTAGGAAATACTCATTCTCTCCATGTTGCACTATGATTAGTGCCAGAATAATGTCCTAGTTAGTTTGAATGGTCTAGGTTCAGCATTCAGAGACAATCATTCCCTAGGGCAGACTCATTCTCTCTAGGTTGCACTATGATTAGTGCCCAGTTAGGTTGAATGGTCCAGGTTCAACAATCAGGGACAATCATTCCCTAGGGAAGACTCATTCTCTCCAGGTTTCACTGTTAATCATGCCGGAAGAATGGCCCAATTAGGTTGAATGTTCCAGGTTTATAAATCAGGGACAATTATTCTTCTATGCTTGAGAAGAATAGTCCAAACAACCCATGGCTAATGTTTAACTTTCTGAGGGAAGATTCTCTTCTAGATCTCAAATATGTGAGTGGAGGAGTGGCCTAGATGACTCAGTTCGTATGATGACATTGTTGATATCAGATGATATGATTGTTGTGGAGATTGTATATATATGGACAATAGTTGTATGCTAATGTGGTGCATGTGATCCACTAGTAGTGACTATGTGTCACTGGTTAGTAGTTGTGTGCTACTAGGAGTGGTTGTGTACCACTGGATAGTATTTGTATACTAATATGTATAGACACGGTTGTGTTCTATTGGATGGCATTGTTTTGATTTCCGTGTAGACTATCTAGTTGGATAGTGATGATGGTGCTCATGATTTGATCATGATATAACTTGTGTGGCTATGATTATGCTACCAGTTGAATGTTTTGTTTGTGCTCAATACCATTTCCTTTAATACCTCCCTAGATAGTAGGGAGTGTTGATATTTACGGTAGTTGCGAGAGGTATTAATCTCTCTGTGTAACCATTGACTAGTCTAGAATATTTCGAGAAACACAAGAAACCCTAGAAGGTTAGGAAATAACCTTAGAAGACAAGTTGACCCAAGATAATAATTTATATTAAAATATTATCCTCCAGAAGTAGAATTCAGCCCAGTTAGGTCACTTGGAGGACTATAAATAAGAGGGCGCTTGAGCTCATTTTTCACACTCACTCTCGCAACTGCATAAGGACAAGTGGTGTGCATGATAGGAGGAGAATTGTAGTTACTATAGTGGTGACTTGGTCTTTGTTTATGGTTGGAATTTATGCTTGGTTATGGTTTGGACTCTCTGCTTGGTACGCTAGATTTGGAGAGAGGTATTCTACCTTGATTGGTTATTGGTTATAGGGTTTTCTTTCAGAATTATTCTATCTGTCAAGGTTAATTTGCTTGGGGGTGGCCTTTGTGCCTATGGTTGGGTGACAATATTGCTATATTGTCTACGGTGAAACGAGCACACCTATTATTCTAACGGGACCTACATACTTTTTCCCAATATTTAAGTTCTATGAGTGTTTGGTTAATGATTACTTTTGAAGGTTTGTGGAAAAGACTGGTAATTAACAAATATATCTCCTTGAGATTGCTTTAGGATTGGATTAGGGATTCCATGAAAAGAGCCATGTGTATGATTTATTATCTAGAAATATACTATGTCTACATCTATACTTTTGGAAATCAATTGATGTGGTTATTTAGAAATAGACAAAAAGATGAGGATAGGCACACATGCGTGGATTAGATGTGAAGGTTACCTTAGAATGAATCCTTCTATAGGTATTACATAATCATTAGATGTGAAGGTTACTTAGAATGAATCCTTCTATAGGTTTTACATGATCATACTTTTGTGTACTCGTTAATTTTTTTTGAAGGGACAGAGTAGAGTTATGGATGAGTGAATGGAAATATGTTTAATAATCAAGGCTATAGGGATCATATGCATTGGAATGGAATGAATGAAATGAAAAATAGATAAAAACATTGTGAACATATCTTATAGGGAAGACTCCCCATTGTGGGGGATAATAGGGATGGAGGAGACTACATTGTATTCCTTGGATACAAGGAATTATGTCTCCAAGAAGAGGGTGGAAATCGATATTGCAAGTGGAGAATGGTTTAGAAGATGAAGGTTCCCATAAGGACAAGATTTTATGATAGCTCATTCTTGCAAATCGAGTATTAATGTAGGATAATATAGAAAGGAGGTGTTGTGGGACTAGAGATCTGCTTGTTTTGTAAGGAACAAGGGAAATATAATCTATTGATCACCTTTTTATTAGTTGACACTTTATGAGGGATGTCTTAAATGTTGCAAAGAATCTTGTTGCATGGAAAGGTAAATGGGAAGGTCACATAATGAAAGATTCTCTAATTGAATGGATTGAGAATGAGGAGGTGAGGAAACAAGGTCTTCACTTAGTGAACCTGGGACATAGCACCTGTGTTTGTGGCATATTTAAGAATACCCCTAATTTCACTAGATATTGATAAATACCTTCAAAAATCCTTTTGTTGAAACCCCCTCCCAATACATCTTTCCAATAAAATAAACCCTTATTTTTACTAGATACCCCATTTTATACCCCCCAATACATATAAACTCTCAGATACCCACATTCCCCCCCCTCCAATACCTACAATATATTGACTCTATTTTTCACAATTAAAAACCCCTTTATGAATGAACATGATAAGATATTGGCCAACAAGGTGAATCCCCCGTGGGTGAGGAAAAATCACCACTATTTTCCTCCTTTTGGTTTAAGAGAGAATCAAATAAAGAAAAATGAGGCCATCTTCAAGGAGTCCTACCTTTCCCTTATGCAAATATATTACAAAATTAAACTTGCTTATGTTATTTGTGTTAGATATTTAAATAATTCGGAGTTAGCTAAGTTCAATTTGGTTTAATGTGTCTTTAAGTAAACATGTGTTTCTTTAACTTATGCATTTGTATTTATGTAATCTAACAATCATGATATGTTCTAGACATAGAGTGATTTCACATATCATATTATTTTTTATATTAATGGCTATTGATCCATGGATTAACACTTTATTGGTCCATGATCACTATTTAAGGAGCATGGAGAGCCATGTGTTGATGATCGATTGTGGGAAACTATAATGTACATTTTTTTTCTTTTACATTAATGAATTGTCTCAAGTGACCGCGTTGGATGGGGTCATAGACTATTTCCCTCGTAGAAGGATTTAACCACGTAAACACACTGGTGTTATGATCTTTGATCTCATTGTGTGAGTGGTTTCTTAAGGTGTTCGTCCTATGTAGGAATACCATGTTTTGTTGAACATGGTATTAGAACCCATTTGAAGACCCTCTCCCATTGTTGATCAAAATTTTGAACTTGTGTTGCCTCATTTCTGGGTTCTTTTGTTTATGTGCATTTATGGGCTAAGTGAATTGTTCTATTGTGTTCGGAGCACTTCTTTTAGATGGAAATGTTTTCTGTTTCACTCGAAAATGTTTCTATTTATCCAAGATATGGCCATTTTTGTTAGATGCAAAGGTACTACATTACCTTGGGAAAATAAAAATCCCCCATTGATGCTAAAAAAAATCCAAATGGGATGATAAAAATGATGGAGCACATGGATGAATCAGAATGCCCATCTCTCTTGATTTATCGTTTCACCTTCAAGGAATTGATGACCAAGATGAAGCATGGGATAATCTAGAAGCCATATTTGGTAAGCACAATGTGATTCGAGCCCACAAGCTTGAAAATTAGTTAATAAATTTAAATCCTAATGATTTCCCTTACATTGGAGATTATTTATCTAAGTTCAAAACACTTGGACATTTACTTAAAGAACATAAAATGGATATGAAGGATGACTAATGCATATATATTGTTTTTTCTAATCTTGGTAATGCATACTCTATCTTTGTATCTACCTTTTATGCCACCATAGAAATTCTAGGGGATCCTTATCAAGCTCCCACTCTTAAGTCTTTTTATGATTCTTTGATTAGAAAGAAAGATAAGCTCTTGCATCTTGGAGTGATCAACACTGTAGCTACATCTAACAAATACTTAATTTTCCAATAGAAAGATAAAACCAAGCATACAAAGAAGCAACATCCTCGCAACAAAGAAAAACAAGGGTCCCAAACCGTCTCAACCAACTTCTACTCCTTATGGTGAAAAATTACCAAAAAAAAGAGTGACATGCATTACAATTTTTGTGGGTGAGATGATCATCTGGAATCTAGATGTTTTAGAAAGATGGAGGCCTTAGAAGCAACAATGAAGAATCACAACATCAATCTTGATTCTTATTCTTATAAATCTTCTTCTCATGGACATGCACTTTCTACTTCTAGTTTCTCCTTCAATGCAACATCTACTTCATCTTCTAATGAGTGAATTATTGATTATGGAGTATCTTGGATCATTAACTTGTTTCTTTATGTTCGAGGAAGACAAGCTCTTAGTCAATCATAAGTAGTTTTAGGTCTTACTTCAAGACCAAAAGACAAATTCAACCTAAATAATATTTGGAAGAAAGCCAATATCATGTATTGTTATCACTAAAAATATAACAATAAGATCATGTGTTTTTTAGTAACATTTAACCTTAATCCCAAACATAAAATTGAATGCTACACTCAATTACAACTTAATCTCTTATCTAAAAAATACAAATATTAAGTAGATTGTTATACTTTGAAAAATTGTTGTATACTCAAAGACCATCTCTATTAATTCTTTGAAATTGTTGAAGGCCGTCGATATTAATTCATTAATGACACACACTAGGACATATACCATTATATTAAGGATTTTTAAAAACATTCTCGATTCCTTTTTATTAACATGGAGAGGGAATTTAAATAACAAGATATTAAAAAATCTTTGAACAAGATATTAAAAAAATTGTTGAAGGTCATCTATATTAATTCATTAATGACACACACTAGGGCATATACCATTATATTAAGGATTTTTAAAAACATT
>SNQJ01S0021871.1:7622-25939 GCA_010110895.2 Picea sitchensis | reverse complement strand
AGAGAGAGAGAGAGAGAGAGAGAGAGAGAGAGATTGATTGATTGATTGATTATTCCTTAGAAAACTTGGATGGAGGGTAGTTCAAACACCAACCACAATAACAAATAGAAACTTCAAGGAATTTTACTGAATTTGAACTTGTAATAAGACATTATAGGACAACATGCCTTGGGTAGATGATTCAACTAATTAACTAATCCTTATGGATTTTTCCACATCCATCCATACATCCTTCCATACATACATACATAAATAGAGGAAAGGAAGTTCAAGTTTGGAAAACTTGAAGGCTATCAATGACATTAAGTCTTGTCAAACTTTCCTCACAAATCATCACTCCTCCTTCCCAAAAAATTTGGACAAAATGGTAGGTCCATTGCCAGTTGTGGAAGCCACTCAAGACCTAGCAAGAGTCCTCCAAATTTGAACATGTGACCTCTTTGCAATATGCCTTTGAACAATCACTTCAAACCGATTAACTATTAGCCAGAATAGTGGTTGGTAACCCTCAGGGACTCAATCAAATATGAATTTATGACCTATGGCCTCCTCATTGGAAACATGCCCTAGGAAAAAAAATCCTCAAGGAAAACTTCTAAGAACTCCCTCGCATTCTATGAATGGCACCTAGGGTAATGCTATTAGCATAAAACATGTATGCCTAACCCCAAGCTTACTAAGATGGATTTGACCTCATGAACTTTTTCACCAACATGGCTTCAACATGGTAAGTCAAACAATTTGAGCTAACCCCCAGGGATAAGCTTGTGTGTGTGTGTGTGTGTGACATATGTATGTATATATGTATGCATCACACACATACACACACACACACACACACACACACACACACACACACACACTTGTGTGTGTATGTGTGTAAGGGTTAGCTAATTCAGTTGAATCATTTTCCCAAGGCATGTTGTTAATGGGAAGGCCATAAGTCACATGTTCAAATTTGGACAAGTTCCTTAGGATTACTAGCTGCTATTGTCACTGACAATTGAACCATCCTTCATCTTGATATATATATATATATATATTAGGAAAACCTTGTGGTCACCCTAAAGGCTATCAACGACACTTAGATCAATCAAACTTTCCTTGGGGATCACTCCTCCTCCTTCCCAAATTTTTTGAATGGATAACATATTGGCTACCATCCACATGAGCAACTTGTGACCTAGGGAGACTCCCTCATATTTGAACATGCAACCTATTAACAACATGCCTTCAAACAATCACTTCAAAGTGATTAATAAACACACACACACACACACACACACACACATATCCCCGAGGGTTAGATCTGTTAGTTGAATCATCTGCATAAGGAATGTTACCAATGAGGAAGTTATAGGTTGCAAGTTCTAATCTGGTTGAGTCTCTGATGGTTGCCAACTTGTATTGTGCTTCCATCTAGATATATTTTTCCAAGGAAAACCTTGTGGTGGAACCCAAAACATGATTCCTCACATTCATAAATGACATCCCTAGTAAACTTGTTAGCATAGACTAGTACATCTCACCTAAGGGGAATCAAATTAATTACATATCGATATGAAACTAGCTAAATACCCAACAAAATTAATAACAACTAGTTAATCTAACTCCTTAAAGTTTCTTTACATATACATATGTATAAATTGAAAATTAAAATTATTAAAATTTAAACTTTAAAATTGATAAAATCACAATTTTTTATCATATCTTTTGATTAAAATAACAAAATTTTTAAAATTATATTAACAATTAAAAAAATATAATTAAAAAAAAAAAAAATAATAATTAAGAAAAAATTATATAAGGCCATTAACGCATTCTAGTAAGTGATCAGTTAACTTTAACAATGTAGAAAAGACACACAACCATTATTAGAAAACTCCCAAAAATGGAACCTCAAATATGCGGAACCATTCGGAACCATTCAAAAGGCCTTTCCACCACCAAACTCCAATCTTTATGTAACCCATGTATGGTAAATGTATTGGTATTTGTTCCAACTCTACCGAACCCTATTCTATCCTTAAGAGAGAATCTTTGCATCCTCTTCGTAAAGGTGTCCATTCATTGGCAAATATCTCATTGTGGATTGAAGGAGAAAGGCATATATAGTAGATAGGTTGGAGATCCCATCAAACCTTCTCTTAGCAATGGAAATAATTAACCTAGGCACTAAAAGGTACTACTACTTTAAATCCAAACAAGGGAGATTGTATCTCCTCAATACTTTAAATCCAAACAAGGGAGATTGTATCTCCTCGATCCCTCCCAAGGATTCTCAAGTGGACAATATTCAGTAAATGAAAAGTATGTCATTATATAGAGTCAAAAGATTTTTGTTAGGTGTTAAATGGAATAAGATTTGGCTTCCCTTTCCTTAAGTGAACTTTCTTTGGTTAAGGGAACAAAACAAAATATAGAGTGCATAAGATATCTTAAAAGAGGGATCCTTGGAGCAAAACAAATTAGAGAGTGCATAAAATATCTTAAAAGAGGGAAGAGGGATCCTTGGTAGATCATGGCATTGCCAATGTTTACAACACTTTTTTTTTTTGGAACCATTTTGAATTTGAATTATGATTATTAAGAGTATGGAACTATTTCGAATTATGATTAAGAGTTTTTATTAAGTTTTGGAAATCTTTGTGGAAGCTTTTATGATAATATGATTGGATTGTATTCATCTCCAATTTTTGTTATTATGTATATAGAATATAGAATATTTATATATTTTGGTTTAAAAGTTTTATAATAATGTTTTCTTATATATAGAATATTGAATATTTATATATATATTGATTAAAAAGTTTTAAGTATTGGAAATATCTAGGTTTTAAAGAAATATCTTGTATCTTTATTTGAATAATTGTGAAGAAAATTTTATAATCATTTTTAATGATATTAATGTTTTCGATTGTTAGATGATCAATGAAATACCATCAAACCAAGTATGGTTGATGAAATCTTGACCAAAGAAAGTATTTAATATTTGGTATTGGTTAATTGAATATCTATATGTTAAAAAAACCTCTATGCATACTACTAAAATTTATAGAGCATGAACTATAAATTGTATGTAGATTGGTTGTTCAATGTATGAGTCTAYGTATTGWGYACYACAGTGKWKGATCTCMYAATGAAAGGTTGGTCTCTTCYTTGTCAACATTAAATCTTTCCCTTTTRGTGARGTTGTCCAAGGTAAAATAATTTMTTTTATAKATATATTTTTTATGTTTTTTATTATCTCGTATTAGTGGTAAGTTTGTTAGYYGGCTAACTCAAGTGCTTGAKCTTTTATCTTGATGTAGGAGGGTTTGGGGTCAATTCMTGGGTTGGTTTCCTCTATTGCATGCTTCACTTGATATCCCTASTGAGTTAGGTGTTGTAATTAGCACCAATAGGTTTGCATTGGGTACCATCCACGAAGCAAGGAAGTGACTAGAAGTTTCCTTTTGAGGTATTCCTTGGAAAAAATAGTGATATTGTTGTTGTCAGTCGAGTTTCTAACAAGTCTTTCTTTCTATTAGTGATGCTTCATATCCCATCCTTTTGTATAAAGAAGGTAGCCTCAATTTTGATTTTGAAGATTGGTCCTACATGGGTCAAGAATGAATATGATTATTTTTAGAACACTACATGATTTGCAAGGTTAATGGCTTATGGATAAATTAAAAAATCTCCATACATGGATTTATGATTTTTGGGATTCTTCCCTAGAGGAACCAAGGAACCAATCTTGTTTTATTTATGTTTGAAAGGTTTCATGTTTTGGACTTCCTCTCTAAGTTGAACTAATCACTCAATGTCAATAATGTCATTCTTGTTTTATTTATGTTTGAAAGGTTTCATATTTTGAACTTCCTCTCTAAATTGAACTAATCACTCAATGTCAATAATGACATACTCAATGTCAATAATGACATTTAGTTTATGTATGAAGTTAGTATTTTATGGATTTATGTGTGCTTGGTTTTAACCCATATTTTGAATCATTCTTAGATACATTGATTTAGTACAGATCATATCTGGTCTTTTGTGTACAGATCATATTTGGTCTTTTGTAGGCACTATCAAACCTAGAACACTTTCAACATGCGTATGTCATTAATAAAGGTGTCTAAATTTCTTACTATTTAAGAATATTGTCTTTTCTTTTGTTAAACATGCTATTTTAATACTTTCTCATGCATAATACCATGTTGCATATTTTGTGGAACTTGGATTGATAATACTGGGCAGTTGTACAGATCATATAATATTACTATTGTACCTTGCAAAGTGAGTAATTTTATAGGTTCAAATAATGGGAGTTGACAACTGTAACCTTTTCCATTTTTATTTTTTTTTAATTTAAAAAAAAATCCTACACAACTTTAAGGATTTATTTATTGTAAACTTATTTTAAACATTGACATGTGACAACTTCTTGTTTAAAGGAAAAAGTTTGCCAAGATAGAGAGAGGAAAAAAAAAAAAAAAGTTGTTGCAAAAAAACCTAATGTTGTAGCTTATGTAAATGATCTTAACCCACCAATGGGAGGATGTGGTGTAGAGATTGATATAGTTTTGACTAGAGAGTCAAACCCTACCATGCACCGTCTCTCTTGCTCAATTGGAAAGGTGAAGAAAAATGAATAAATTATATATTTACTATTAAAATAAACTGATTTTTTTAATTGAATTTGATTATAAAATATAGTTAACATTATTCGAGAATCTAATAATTTCAAAATAGTTTACTAACTAAATGGAAACAAAAATATAATATGTTTTATTCCATAATTCAACTAGGTTGACCCTCTTTAAATATTGTAAAATAACTAATCTATATCATGGCTTTAGCATATTAAATTTAAATAAACAATCTATTATTAAATTTGGAGAAAAATAAATATCTAATACACTTATCTTTAAAATATCAAAATCAAAATATTGAAATATCATAACTGTATGCATTTTTCTTTTCTTTTGCGTGTTAATTTGACTTAATTAAAAAATAAAGTAGGTCGATTTGTGATGTTGAAATTCTGAAATCTAACATGGGGGTGGCTCAATCATTTTCATAAAACTAAAATTGCCGTTTAAGAAAAAACCTAATTCCTAATATTTTTTGTACACATAAGATGCTAACGTGAGAAGTGGGTCACATAAGATACTAACGTGAGAAACAGATCTTAATTGTCACACGCCTCTCAATGTGGACTACAGGCGATACGTTCTCGAATGAATCGAGTAGAAAATTCGGTGAAGACAAATCTAATTTTAGATTATTTAAGCGTACATTGACTTAGAAAGATTCTCAGTTTAGCATTGGATTCTCTACGAAAAGGACATCTTGTCTTCTTATTGGGAAAGAGAAACCTAACGTTTATTGTTAAAAGTATATATCTAATTAATATATAAAATATATCTAGAATGAATATAATATTATTGTTAAAATATATATCTAATTAATATNATCTAATTAATATATATATATATATGAATATAATATCTTGGTAGGAAGATGGAACCATCATTACATTGCAATCATGCATGTATGTTTCAAGGTTGAAGCATTTGATTCTATATGCTTAATAATATATTATTATTATGCATATAATAATTAATCATGTAACAAAATCGCTTAGGAGAAGCTTTATTTATCGAAGTATTTTATTCCTTATTGGTTTTGTATACCATAAGTAATATAATGCTTAAGTCAACAATTAATGCTAAGCTTTTCAATGTCAAGGGTGAATATTTATTTCCAGTTTGGCATGGCATTGAAAATATCTGTACGAGTGCTTTTGAAAACTAAATTCTAAAAAGTGGGTGAGTATTTACTTTTGTAAAGTTTTGGATTTTATTATAGAAATGAATAAAAAATAAGAGTATAAATGTTTTTAGTTTTATTTTTTTTCATTGTAGGTTACAAAGTCACGGTAAACTTTAGAATTTTCAAAGTACAAGATATCTTAACTAGAAGAAAGTGAAATTAAGAAATAATTTAATTGAATTATCTTGGTTTATAATAATAGGTCAATAATAAATTATTATTAGTAATTATAAAAATAAAGATTTTTATCAAAAATATATAAATAAAAAGTTAGTGAAATATATATTATTTTTAATAATAATAATATATTTTAAAAGTTATTCTCGATTTGAATGTCATTAGGAGGATTTACTAGTAGTCTAGACCCATTGCAAAACTCGATGCCCCCTTCCTTGAATGCCCATGGGACATAAGGCACATTCCCATCTCACCCCATGTCGGGCATTAATTTGGAGAAAAAAAATGGGTAGGTGGTTTGCGCTAGCAACCGAACAAATGATCCTCCTTAGTTATTGCAGAGGGTTTATGAGTACAATGGCCATGAATTACAACCCCCAACATATGTTGTAGTTGTAATTCGAGCTTCAAATGATGGTCGTCCATCCTAGTAACTTAATTGCCTCCTCGTACGCCACTGCTCCTCAATCTTAGCATGATGCAAGACTTCAAGTGAATGGTTTCAATGCTAAGCATATGGCGGGCTTGACCCCTCTTTTCATGTATCAGATATTTCACGAGAATGTGAGCTCCCACCAAATTTTGCAAGAATGTTGGCTCTGACTCACTAGCACCCTTAGCACTCATTGTTGCTCCCTCTTTTGGCCATGCATTCAAATCCACAATGCCAACATGGACAGAGTCGAACCCAAAGGTAGAGGAAGAACCTCTCGATTTCAGTCAACGACACACATTCAACGGGAAGTGGTGGTTGCTATGGAGGATTACTATGAGAACATCACATAGGAAACTCAAGAGGATGTGGAGAATGTGGAAGACGAGGCTCGCCACAAGAGGGTCATCACCCCAAACGCATATGTGGATGTCGAATTTAGGCCCCTTATCCTTGATACTGGATCGACCCATGCCACAGATGCCAAATACCTCTGCACCATTGATTTGTACTGGCACATGAAAATCATGCTTGCCAAATCCATCACTGTCAGGGATGTTGCACAAAGAGAGATGGCTATGCAAATTGAATTTATTCAGTTGCAGAACCAACTGACAAACAAGAAGCTCGAAATCACAGTTGCCAAGCAAGGGGTTACCTTCAACAATGATGGAGAGGATATCTCATAGGTTCCTCATGATCCTCCTTCCTCCTCTATTAAATTTCTCTATTATGAAATCTCTCTTCCTAAGTCTTTTTGGCCATGGCATAAAGAAAATTACGCCCAAGTCTTATGGTAAATGTTTGGATGGTTTTTTGTACTCATTACTGGGAAAAATTGTAACAAGCATATGAAAAACTCCATCTTTGATATATAATGGGTCGTAAGCCTGATGAAGCATCTATTCTACTATTGGACTGGTTTTCCACATGGCATCCCAATGCAGTAGAACATCTTTAAATATATTTTTTTCCCTTTTATTAATTCAATGTTTATATATATATATATAAGGTGATGGCCAAGCCAAACACTAAATTGGTGTATGAGACCCCTTTGTTTGTGGGACAAGGGATAAGGGACCCTCTCTGCCCAACCATTTAACTTATAAAGTCTACTAAGATATAAATACCCTACCCTACCTTCCCTCTGGATTTGAACCCTTAAATTTGATCTTAAATACCGAAACACATGCTCTTAACCATAAAAAAATAAAAAAATATATATATAAATAAAAAAATAATAAATTATATATTCATTTTTTTATCAATAATTATTACCTCTTAAATAGTTAAAAAGATAAATTATTGTAAAGAAGGAAGTTATTAGATATATTATTAATGTATTTATTAGTTAATATTTAGTAATCAATGTCTTAAAAATCATAAAATTGAAATAAATCGAAAAGGGAGAGAAAAAGAATTTAAATAAACAATACAAGATAAAAATGATTCTAAAGATGAAGGGAATTAAACAGAATTGAAATTCTACAAACAACATAACTAAAATACAAAAGCAAAGGATGGGGGTAATGAAGATACTTAAGTAAACGGAACTGAAATGAGACAAACAACATAACTAAAATACAAAAACAAAGGAAGAGGTAATGAAGATACTTAAGTAAAGACAAATTAGTGGAGAAGAGGGAAGGTACACAATTAAGGAAGAAAATGTTGAATAATGGGTTGCCAAGATTATTTGCGTTTATATTCATTTTTAAGTTGATTTTTAGGGCTTTTTTAATAATATAAGTTGAATAATGAGGAGCTCATGCTAGGATTTTAGTGTTATAAAAAAAAATGTTTAGTATTAGAGTGTTTTGTAAATGTAGATTTGTTAAAACAATTGAAAATGGTGTTAACTATATGTTCTTTAAGTTAGGGTTGTATGAAGCAATCGATTTGGCTAATACGGGTTTTATTATAAGAATAGGAAGTTGGTAAACACCTTGACAATGAAGTAAGTGTCACTTATGTTTGACAGGTCTTTGAATAGATGTTTGAGCATTTTGTAATTCTTAAATAGTGTTTTGATATTCTTTTACTAAGATCTTAGAGACATGATTTGTATTGCCATGATTATAAGGAAGAAAATTGAGTGCATTTCTAAGGATTTCATATAATTTCTATAAAATTTGGGTCATTTCTAAGGTAAAATAACTTTATTCTATAAAATTTGGGTGAATCACTTTTAGAAAAAATTGAAATTGATGAATCTTTTTTTTTGGAAAAAACATGGAAAATTAGCCCATGATTTCCCTGGCAAAAATCCAATCTACTCAAGAGATGATTTTTTTTAATAACAATAGTTTTTTTACCAAGGTGCTGGTGGGATTGGGAGTGAAGGTGTTTTTCTATGTGGTTCTTTTGCAAAAAATTGGTGAGAAAGAGAACCATTAAGTTGTCAAGTGACTAAACATCTAAGAAGGTAAGAGAATTTTGTTGTTGGATTTCCATGATAAATTGAATGACAATACTTTTTGATATATTTACTCCTGGTAATTTAATCTAAGTACACTCAATGTGGCTTGTGTTCCTAATGCACTGTTTCTTGTAGCTTCTTCTTAGATATTTTCTTGGCATCTTTGGCCTCCTACCATAGGAGCAACATATAACTTCAAAATTTGGATTACATCCTATAATGTATTGTATGAAATTATTTGAGGTTACCATTTTCCCAAAATTCCCTTCTACTTTGCATATGTAGGGCCTAAGGTTCTGCTTGGATGTCAAATTTTTAAAGGAAAATGTATGGTCTATATTTCGTGGGATGCTTGGCCATGGGGGCTCTCTTAGAATAGCCTTGTATTTCTCATCCTTTTTTACCATGAATTTTTTGGATTTCACCTTGTCATAGTAGTTGGATTATGCTTTTGCACAGTGGGGCCTTGAGGGGGTTTGTGGTTTCTTCTTGGAGATAACAATTTCTGAGTTGTTGTGGTTTTTTTTTTATAAATGTTTATCTTGAATTAATGGGGAAGTTGTTCTTCTTTCTCTAGAATGGTAGTTTTCTTCTTTAAAATGTTTTAGAAGAACATAATTATCGATTTGATGACAATCGTGAACTCAAAACCATAACCTTAAAAACTTGTAATATTGTTAAAAAAATTCTTAAAATCAATCCCCAAATTGAAAAATGGTGATACTAATAGCACCATTTTTATTTAAAGTTAAAAATTACAAAAAAAAATTGAAACCATCTTCTTAACAATGGATATTTTTTTAGGGTTCAAAATTAGACAATATTTGACCATGTCTTTAAAAAACAACAAAACCTTAAAAATCAATATTAAAACTAAGTAGTTATGACTCCAAATACCTTTGTTTTTCTCACCTCAAATTTTAATTTTTTTTTGTTTTAATTTATTCCAATAAACACCAATTTTATTTTATTTTAAATTCATAAACTATTATATAATAATATATTACTTTTTTTCCAAAGAAAAAATAGTTCCATTACTATTCATTAAGAATCAAATGGAACTTTACAAAATATTTAAAGACACCACATTTTTATAAGAGATGACTTGGAGTGTCTCATAATGTATTACTTTACCATATGAATATTAGAAAATTTTAAACTACTTGTTATTATTATTTTATTATGTTTTTTTTTAAATAAAAAAGGTTGATTCCTATTACTGTGTTTTTATAATATAAAAATGTCACATGTCATTAGTCTGCCACTTGTTTTGTTAAATTAGTGGAAGCCGGAAGAGGTGGCAGACTGTGATACTTTTAGACAAAATAATTATCTGTCATTTTCCCTATCATATGGAAACTAGAGCAGGTGGCGGATTCATGTTCTTACAGAACTGTTCTAGGCATCTAAGATAAACTACCAATTGAAAAAAGAGAACAAAACTATTAAACTGCATCATCTTAGTACAAATTGTTGGGCAGAGATTGTGTGAGGTATCCATAGCAAAGAACCATAAATTACACATTAGCACCTGGGGGCATGTCATCCGGAGCTCCGATGAAAGGGTCGTCCCTGGGATGGAGCACAAAAGGGCCCACATAGGTCGGGAAACACTGAGTTTTCGATGCATTCAAGAATGCATCATAAATCATGTTGATCCGCTGACTCATGAGGGTGTCCCGGTGTATCTGGTCTGCCATCTGGCTCCTTAGCTCGAAGATGAGTTCGAGCTGCTCTAGGGTGAAGAAAGGTGGCAGAGCAAGGCATAATTAAGGGAGGACAGTGAGTGGTGGAGGCGCCAAGACTGGGTGGCCCTCCACCGCGACACCCATGTCCTCCTGTGTAGTGCCCATTACCTACACTGCCTTGATCGCCTCCGTAGTTGTTCCAACTTGGTTGTCGGTGTCCTGAATTGATGCAATTGAATCCAAATGTAGGAATTCCCCTGGGAATTCCTCGTCAACTATATAGGTGCCCCCCTCCATGGTAGCCTGGGCGCTTGTGCTTGCTAGGTTATGGCTAGGGAACTACAAATCATCCAGAACTGTGAAGAGGAGAGATTCTGGAGGAACTTGGATGGGTTCTTCCGGTATCTCCTCCTCGACATATGCCATTGGCAGTGTTCTTAGCTTCTCCAAGTGTTGAGTCCGAGCTATGGACAGTGCACGTTCCAGCTGCTTCACACGACTCTGTCAGGTTGCTAGACTATACCAGGTTGGGCCGCGACTCGGCTTGCCCCTCTCCCTTGGCATGGCTAGGCCATGAGGACTGATAATTCTCTGGGTAACCTCGATGAAAATCCACTGCATGTAGGTCTCGTTCTCAAAGCGGGCAGGGTGGTGGAGTGGGAGAGAGAAGTAGAGCCAACCCCGTCTGAGCAAGAGAGATAAGCCCAGGCCCGACATGACCATTGTACTCATCCCGCCTCTGCCATTATACCTTGGTGCCGACATAATCCTCACGCGAGGGCGTTGTCCTCCCCTTCTCTGCAAGCAGTAATGGTCGTCATAATAACTGCCCTTCATTCAAGACTGAGGTGAAGAACAACAAACTGCCATATTTATGGCTTGGGTTTGGAACATGCTACAAAATTAATTATTTAAATTTCAAGAAACCCAATTTCAATCAACCCCATACATCCGCATACAACGTACTAAGTTAAACTATACGTACCTATTTGTGAATATTATATAATTTAATAATTAGTTTTTTTAAATATACAATGTTAAATACGAATAACTTTTTACCTTATTATTTTAAACTATATACTTATAAATGTTAGAGAAAATTTTGAACTAATTCTAAATATATTAGACTTTTCTCTTGGTAAAAATTATTATAAATAAATTGTGAATAAATAATAGATGCTTTTGGATATTGAATAATTATCATACAGGAAGACTTACTTTTAGCCTTACAAATTTTTAACTATTTAAAAATAATTTTAAGTCTTACGTTATATACTAAAAAAACTATTTTAATTTAAATAATATTTTTTAATTTCAAGTTTTATAATAATAATAATAATCTATTTTTAAGATCATTGCCAAGTTACCACATCAAATTGGTGTATGAGACCTCCTTGTTTGTGGGACAAGGGATCCCCTCTGCATATTTAACTAGTAAAATCTAGAAAGGTATACATACCCTATCCCTCTAGATTTGAACTAAAAAAATTATTTTAATTAAAATAATATCTTTTAAAAATATATATATAAAAAAACAATTTTAATTTAGATAATATCTTTTAAAAAAACAACATAAAGAACTATTTTATTTAGATAATATTTTTTTAAAAACAATATCTATATAGTAATTTAGACAATATCTTTAAAAAAAACAGTATCTATGTAATAATACATAGTGATTGTTATAGCTATTTCCAATAAAATTATATAATTTTTAATAACATCTCAACTTAATTTTATACCTAAGACCCTACTATTTTAAATTTATAAATTTTTTTATTAATTTTGTTAAAATTGTATTAATAAAGAAAAACAAGTAAAGAGGAGACCGAGCCTGAGCCGCGGGCGGGAAGGAACGGCGATGTCCAACACCGTTCCCGCACGGATCTCGAGACTAATTCTGCGTTCTACCTTCAAATCGAGGAAAATTGGAATCATTTTTTTTTTTGTTTGTTAATTTGTGCAGGACCTGCGATTAACCTGTGGCTTGAGAAACCGCGACTCAGGGGCATCTAAGCCGTCAAAATTACCCGGGGATCGCACCCGGCCTGAGCCACACCAATCCTTAACATGGTTGGATTTTTTGTCCCCGCAGATTTCGAACCGGTTGACTTTAACATCACCGAGTGGCTTAACAACACACTCCGTCACCGACTGTCCTACACCTCGGGGACTAGGAAAATTGGAATCATTGCCAGAAAGAGCCATATAATTGGATAAAATCACAGGTTGGCGATTTAGTTGAGAAGTCCAGAATTTGATCAGGAGTTTGAGATATTCAGAAAGTATCGAGTGCACGTTCATAACGAAATTTTTGAGAATGGAACGGAGGAACGTTTCATCTGCATTTCATTCGACCAGTAGAGGGAAATGATAGGGTTCCGCCCTGTAGGTCTGGTACATTTCACTAGTAGTACCTAACTGATGGAAAAAAGGGTTGAGGGCCCTGTCAACTCTTCCTTATGAGGGCACACCTGGTTCATCCGAGCACAAGCTGAGGTAGGCGGATACGGAGAGGAAGACCGGCAATTGGCTGAGCCCGATTATACACGAGAGCTAAAGGTCCACGAGGCCCCTACCATATCGCATCGGGAATGGGGCAAGGAAGCAGCATATACTGTTTCTTTCTTCCGAGGGTATCTGTTCAGAACGCATATCACAACGGTGTTGGGAACAGAAAGCATACATATCGGACAGAGCTGACACTGAAGCAGTACTGCCTTCTCTGAATTACTACTATTATAATTTCGCCCATCAGAATTCTTGTGTAATTATCAGTGGATTTTCTTCCAGGTTGTAAATGTTGGAAACATGTCAATGAATTTTTTCATGGGGTCACATGCAGACACACATCTACATGCATGCAATCTATTTATGAATTGTTTGTGTAACTATGTGATCGATTCATGATCAGTCTGTGTAACTGAATGATAGATGTTATATATACGAGCATACCCATAGAGGTGAGATATAATGCGAGCAATCTACTTATGAATTGCTTGTGTAACTATGTGATCGATTCATGATCAGTCTGTGTAACTTAGTGATAGATGTTATATATACGAGCATACCCATAGAGGTGAGATATAATGCGAGCTAGAGAACAGATAGAGGTGAGATATAATGCGAGCTAGAGAACAGCGTATGTGTGAGGAGAGGATGATTATATGCCTATGAAGGGTATTGTAGTTCTCGCTTGAATAACAGAGGACCGTTGGTGTTTTTTTCACGATTTAGGTTTCCACATAAATCACTATGTTTTTTACGATTTAAGTTTTCACATAAATTACTGTGTCAAGTGTATAATTGATGTGCTTGATTTTATGCTTATTTGATCTTACTTGAGTTATGCTCTGTTATATATACTATATTTTGCTTCAACTGCTTAACAACAAAACCATTACTGAATGATTGGCAGTGCTCGTGCAGAGGATGACAGAAGCAGGGATTCAGACTCCTCTTAATAAGTTGATGATGATTATAACGTAAAAATTTGTTCCCTGTTGAAATGTCAGTTCTGTAGCCACAGATTTTCAGGAGTTTGAACAGACATTTCACCGCTATCATTACGTAATAAGCATATGAGATCGATCATGTGGATTGATCTCACCATTATGTTCGAGTTATCTCCCATGGAATAGCTACATGTGGATCGGTCTCACAGTAAAAGAAATAAATTTGAAGTCTATGGGATCGATTGATCGATAGCGAAATAAATTTTACAACAGTTTATAAGATTAAGACTTTTGTACTATGCATATTTTTTTTTCCAAAAAAATGTACTCGCATAGAACTTTTCAAATATTTTTTTATGATTCGATTGAGTCTACCCTGATTACGGGCTGGGAAATCTTATGAATCTTATAATATTTTTGAGCATGAACTTGGTATCCATAACATTGAAATAGATGAAATTGGATTTGATATTCTATGTGGGAATAATTCCCTTAAGGTAGTATTTTCACTTAGGGATCAAGATAACTCGGAGAGCTATGGTTAGCATTTCACCTAAGCCCATAGCATAACCAAAGGCTTCTTCATTTTCAAGTTTATGAGCATGAACTATCCATAACATTGCAATAGATGAAATTGGATTTGATATTCTATGTGGGTGATTCAAGCAAGGTTTCCTTCTAAAATATTTTGTATGAATAATTCCCTAAGGTGGTATTTTCACTTGGGATCGAGATAAATGGGAGAGCTATGGTTAGCATTGCACCTAAGCCCATAGCATAACCAAAGGCTTCTTCATTTGATTTTCTAGTTTATGGATGAAAATAATGTTAAAAGTGTTCTACATAATGGTTCCTAGATATGTAATAATACCCTCATGGTTATGGAAGCCTAGATTTCGAATAAGGAGGCTAAAATAACCTATCATGTATGGATTGAATTTCTAGATTCTAGATGCAATTTTGGCACAAGGTTCAATATATTTCTGTAACTCCCTTAGAGAAGGTTATCTTCTTGGAACTCAAAAGGTTCTTCAACCCTAGGTCATAACCCCAAGTCTGTGTTAGGGTTAACTTATCTGAAGAGCTTAAGGATTTTTTCCTTATTCGGGCTAGAAGTAGAATGTTCCAACATCATGTTCATTATGTCAACCTACTTAACAATTTCTTTACCTGCCAAATCCAAAACCATTGCATTCGTGAATGTTTTCTCATGGATCAAACCAACTTGCTTACTAATCCCTCTACCCCCAAGCCCCCCAGGAAAAGAGTGTAGACAAAGGTGCATGTACATAAGTGAAAAGAAAGAACGAATATAGTAAACCTCCATTAAGTAAAGCTCTATTGGTGGCCATAGCCCCAACCTATTGGGCCTCGACCTCATAGACCCTAATCCCTAAGGTCTTGACCCCAAGTTGCTTGTTGTAGACCACAACACCTTCTGACTATTTGTTCTTAGCATATGGTGCCTACTGTTATCACATAGGGTTGTCAAGGGCCATAGGCATGTGTCGATATACCCGAGTCTGTAGTCTTGCCACTTCTCTATCCTTTTCGCAGACCAAATCTTAAGTTTTTCCCCCTTCATCTTGTAAATCGCTCTCTGTTTGCCCTTGTTCGTTTGTGCGCCCTGATTTTCCTTAAATATCTTACTCGAGTGAAATCTTGGCCCCAAGCCCCTCTGTTTTCTCCAAGGGCGAGCACTTGCATCCTGTGTTTCAGTCACTGGTCTCCCTGTTTTCTCAACTCATAGCCAGTCGTCCAAATCCTTGATCGTGCAGACCGCAACCATGAACACAAAGCGTAGCTTTCTTAGCAGTCTATTTTGGGATTGAAGCATAAGGAGAAGGCATTTTTAATCTTTCAATGAAGAAGATTCATAGAACAATCCAGATCAACAGATCACGGGCATTCGGGAGTGCCAACTTGCGCGAAGTATAGCACCACAACAAAAGGCCCCAAAGTGAGTATGAACTGTTGATATTAAAGGGGTCAAGTGGTAGTCGATCCAAGCCTTCGGGTAAATGAGCTTTGAGAGATTTGAAATGAGAAATTCTTAGAAGTACCAAAGAGTCGAAGAGTCAAAGTCGCCAAAGCGTTGAATTCGTCGAAGTGGCCGAAGGCCCGAAGTCCCGAAGGCCCTAAATAGATCTGAGCCATTGATCAACAAGAGCCATGCGTCATCAGATCTTTCACTCTGGGAGTTCTACTTTAGTAGTTTTAAAATGAGAAACATTGCAAAGTCTTGAAGGGCCGAAGCCCGAAGTGCCCGAAGTCCCGAAGCGCCCGAAGAGAATCTGAGTCATCGATCAGTAGGAGACACACGTCACCAGATCCTTCGATGTGGATAAAAGCAACATAAGACAAATGGATTTTGAGAATTGAAATTCCCGAAGGACAATCCGCGAAGCAAATCTCGACCGTTGTTTTGAAGGGGAAGATCCAATCTGTCAATCTAAAAAGCGCCAAAGTTGAGTCATTGATCAGAGGGCCTAATCTTAGATCGTAAGATCAATGGTCATGCCAAACTGCGGGGTTGGAAGGTGCACACATTTTAAAATCTCAGGGGCGGGTCGCAATCAGAACCGTGGTTTTTAGAAAGGTACGCGTGGTGGTTCATGGTGAATTGTGGGGACAAAAGCAGTTTTCTTTCAGACCACCCTTGGTAGCACCCACAATCGTGCAATTGTGTGGGGTCATGGCCCTAGGTCACATTGAAGATGAAGCGATGGAGACGAGCTGCGCCAAAGGTCGAAAGCACCCGTATTTGGTCACATAAGAAGATCCGATTGGCCTTGAGGCATCGAGATTGACTCGAAGAAGTCGTGGGCACTGCCCGGAACATTCATGGGTGTCAGGTGTAACACCCTGTTTCCCCCAAATTTGTAATTAATCCTAATACAGGAATTACCATGCTAAAGCATGATGAAAATGTGAATGTATGATGTGAAAGGACCTTATGAAGAAGGTCGATAAATGTAAATAACATTATGAATTTATGCATCGAGATTGACTCGAAGTCGTGTAAGGCACCCACCGAACATTCATGCTGGGTGTCGTAACCTGCTCTAAATTTGTAATTAATCCTAATAGAAGAATCCCCATGCTAAATCATGATGAAAAAGTGAATGTATGATGTGAAAGGACCTTATGAAGAAGGTCGATAAATGTAAATAACATTATGAATTTATATTAAAGAACTGCTGAGAGGGGATGCGTAGAAAGACATTCACGATGGCGCTGGAAGGCACCTAGAAAGGTGGAATTAACCTAATCGAATTAAATACCGTGATTTGACCCACCGGGTCCAGAGAAACAAAAGCGGCTTGTTGGCCCTGAAAAATTAATGGCTCGTAGACTGTAGGCTTAGATGGCTTGATGAGGATGGGATGGTGAACCGCCTATCCGTAGAGCTGTCGCCCGATCACAGGGTAATCGCCACGCTTTAATTCCCGCGAGACAAGCGACGGCCAGAAACGACAAAGGGGGCTAACGAACTCGCCAGCTACATGCGAGTGAGGATCGCAGAGAGGGATTTAACCTTCGCCTCCCTGACACCGGGCGACAGAGACGGTGTCTCGTGACATCGTATCCTACCGGGGTGGCTAGTGGTAAATCCAAAGAGGGAGCTCCATGCCTAATGGGTTGGGTGGAACGAAAGACCCCTCCTCAGCTTGCTTCATTGTCGAACTTATTTTGACAAGGTTTTGCTTATATCAGATCTTGAATTTATATGTCACTACATGTATTCATGGACTCGTGGATTTGTACACGCGTCTTCCCAGGTAATGTCCTCTGTGTAGTAATCGATGATAAGGAATAGATATTAGTTCACAGAACCATGAAATTGTAAAGGATTGCAGCACGAGAGTTTTCGCGTAATGTTTGATATGAATTAGTTGATATATGCTTAACACTGAGGAAACCGTGCTCGGTTTACGTTGACGAATGAATCTAATCATGCCCAGCCGTCCTTGGGAATTTGTTTTCCTTTATCTGCTTCCGGGAATACCCCGGTAGGGATCTCCTCATAGAGACTTCCTCCTTGGAAAGGTTCACTAAGAACCCAGAACAAGAACTCGAATGCACAGGTCTTATTAACCCTGCACGAGGAGGAACGATTCTCTTAAGGTTCTAAGATAGTAGTGTGTGAGGAGTGACCAGTCGACGGGTGAGATCTCATCGGAGGAACCATAGTCATTCACGACCCTTAGATTGACGAAAGTAACGCAAGCGTTACATGTCTTGCCCTCTCTCATCGTGAGCAATGAGAAATTGGGATCGTAAATCCCAAGACCCAAAAGAACGAATTTGGACCGTTAGATCTC
>SNQJ01S0021870.1:66817-85938 GCA_010110895.2 Picea sitchensis | reverse complement strand
TATATCAAATAATAATTATTTGATATATTATTCATTGGATCAATCCCCATTGTGGATTGATCATGTCGGCTACTGTAAAGGACCAAATCCCCTTTTGTGGATTGGTCATAATGTAATTGTAATAGGCAGAAAGAGAAGTCGGCCCCGGAATATATTAAAGAAGCCCCGAAATATAATAAAGTTGGTTATAACCACCCAGAAGAAGAAGTCAGCCCTGCCAGCGAAAAGACACTTCCACACATGCCAGACTTGTATAAATAAGGAGGCTAGTGCCTCACTTGTTCATTGAGAGACAAGTTTCGAAGCTACAATTGGAGAAGAGAGAGAGAGACACACACACACACACATCTTTGGGAGAGGACTTTCTATACTTGTTTGAGTTATCTCTTGGCATTGTATTGGCTATCTATATTAAGGAAGTTTTGTTGGGTTTTCTACCCCATGAGGGTTTCCCAGGATAAATGATGTGTCTCTTGTTATTGTGTATTTCTCAGTGATTCTATATTATGTTATTGTTGTCTATTGAAATGCAAAGAACTGTAATAATGGCTTAAACATTAACACTAAGTAATCATGCATGATGTTGAATAAGTCACTCACTCCACATAGTGATACAAGGATCATTCTTCTAATCTGGACATATGTCCTAGAAGAATAACTATTCCAATAGATGTTGAAAGCCATGCCATGGGCTACATAGACCATTCCTACATGAATGTCAGTCTCAGACTATTTTCTAATCAGGTCATATGTACCATATATATCCATCTCTACCCATATGCTTTAGAAAATATCAGTCCCATATCAACCACCCTAATCGAGACATCATGTCATTAGGGGGCAGATTATTCAACCATATCGGGCCAATAATTGTGCCTCAGGAGAATATCAGTCTTGAACCATTTTCCTAATCGAGCCACAAACTATGTGTTAGGAAAATACCATTCCATGAAACATCAATAATATTTCAACCTAGACCATTCTCCACAGGGAGAATGTCTGTCCATCAACACACTAACTATCCATCTAGCTAGAAATCATCTCCAACACTAATGGTAGTCTCCATGGAAATCAGAACAATGCCATCCAATAGAACACAACTATGTCTATCCATAGTAGTACACAATTACTACCCAGTGGTACAAAACCACTCCTAGTAGTACACAACTACTAACCAGTGACACATAGTCACTATCAGTGGAGCACATCCACCACCATAGCATACAAATTATGTCTAGAGACATACAGTCTCCACAACAATCATATCATCTGATATCAATCTGCATAACAATATAATGATACAAACTAAGTCATCTAGGCCATTCTTCCACTCACATCTGTGAGATATGGAAGAGCATCCGCACTCAAAAATTAAAACATCAGTCATGGGCTATCTAGAATATTCTTCCCAAGCATATAAGAATAACTGTCCTTGATTTCTGAGCCTAGACCATTCACCTAACTGGGCCATTTATTTTGAAACTAATCATAGTGCAACCTAGAGAGAATGAGTATACCCTAGGGAATGCATGTCCCTGATTGCTGAACCCAGACCATTCTCCCAACTGGGCCATTCCTCTGGCACTAATCTCAGTGCAACTTGGAGAGAATGAGTCTGCCCTAGGGAATGACTATCTTCCACCAACCTCCTCTAATGATACATTCTTTGAAACTACTGAAAACTGTGAACTTCGAAATAATGAATGCCCAGAGAGGCATACCATTTTTCTTGACCACTACTCAGAGTGATTTCCAAGAAGAATTACTTTCCTAGACCATTCCCCCAAACTGTCCACAAGGGGAATCATTATCTATGGTACATTGACAATCTATCGTACCATTTTCATTGTGAAAATGACTGTCCAATCTGGACCATTTTCCAAACTGAAAAATTCGTGTCCTTCATAAATCTTGGGCCACTTTCCAGACTGGAAGGTGACTGTCCAACTTGGACCATTTTTTGAACTGGAAAATGACTACCCATAAATCAATAACATCTCAATGCTCCCTCCAAAACTGGGAGTAATCTCTTCCTTTTCCAATAAGGAATTTATCTCCACGAGTACCATCTTTTCTCTTAAGTACGCAAATTTTTCATCTTGGACAGAGGCTTTACCAAAATATATGTTATCTTCTCATCTGTGACGATATACTAGAGAACCAATTCTCCCCTATGGACTCTATCATGGAGAAAATAATACTCGATCTCAATGTGCTTCGACCTGTCATGGAACATCGGGTTCTATGAAATATTCACACAACTCTGATTATCAAAATATATCACAGTCGAATATAGCACCCGATCAAACAGTCCATAAACTAGCTTACAGAGCCACACTGCTTCCATACAAGCATCACAAGCTGCAATATACTCTACTTCTGCAATGATGAGTGCAACAAACTTTTGTTTCCTGCTATCCCATGACATCGTGGCAAAGCTCAAACTGAAACATATCCAAGTAGCACTTCTTCTATCATCTGCACTCCCTGCCCAATCTGAATCGATAAATCCATGCAACTGTATATCATAACTCAAACTTCCCACAAAAAAATGTCCAACTGAGTATTCTCCAAATACATTAATGATCCAATCAATTGTTGATACCGAGACAAGTCTACTGGATCAGAGTCTCTCAACTTTTTTAGATCTATCATCATTGGAGTTTTCCATGGATTTTCAATCCATCATCTTGGACTTCTGAAGAACCATTTCAATATACTTCCTCTATCATAGGAAGTTTCCACCACGCTTCTGCTGTACATGAGAGGCTCTACACCAAGTTTTCTTGAATCTATACAAGGTCTTCTTCCATCTCCATACAAGGGTCTCTTTTTGGTATACCTCAAAACCTTGAGGTTTCTCTACATATGCTTATTCTTCAATTACTCTGTTTGAGAAGAACAGTCTTTACATTCATCTGATGTAAACTCCAACCTATGGATACTCCAAGAGATATAATGGCTCAAGTAGAGGTATGTTTGGTTACTAGAACAACCAGTCATCATAGTCTTCTCCCTCCTTCTGGGATAACCCTCTAGCCCTAAGTCTCACCTTGTATCTATCAATGCTTAAGTCTTTTTCACAATTTCTCACATACATTGTTCCTCATCACAACTTCCTTCCATTCCTTCTGCTTGACTGCTTCTGGTGGGTTCAAACCGGTTCAATTGGTTGTTCTGACTTTTCTTCCTTTCTTTGAATCTTTATGTTCTTCCTCATGTTTCTCTTCAATGTTGGAGTCCATGGAAACTTCTATAGATTACATGCCCTTCTTTCCTGAAGGATCCAAATTTTTCCTTTCACCATGTGAACATAAATGTATATGGATAACCAATGATATTCAAGGCTTCTTTTCGAAGAAGACTTCTTCTAGAGTCAAAATGAACACGTGTTGCTTATCATGTCTGCTACTTCCAATGAAGAACATGGATAGATACTTCATAGTCTTTACTAATTATTCTTCAATGGATCATTTCGTTGGGGATTAGCTCTCTCCTAATCCTAGCTTCATGCCTGAATGAGAAATATGCATGCTCTTCTTTTTTGAATTCTTGTGATCAACTCCCTCCCTCTGAGTGAGTCCATGCTTTCATCTATTTCATCTCTCTTTGTTTTCTGCAAAGTGTCACAAGCATGTTCTAGTTTCCTTTTGATTCCTGAATTCCTTCGAGTCTGAAACCTCTAAGCCTCATTAAGTTTGTTTCTATCTGTTCTAATTGGTTCCCATCTGGTAGTTGTGCCATCCTTATAAAATTCTTCTATGATAGCTTCTATAAATATTGTTCATCAAACATATTTCACAAGGGTACCTGCTCGGAACAAGAACAACAAGAGAAAACAAGAAATATCTCTCTAGAGGAAATGTTGGTTCATCTTGCACATAAGTAGAATAAGCGTCTATATCAATGGTATTCATATGCAGTCAATTATTCATTGCACCTAACAATAAAATAATCTTTCAAAGAATTCCTTCACAATTTGTAATGTAGCAACTACCACCCTTGATATATATAAATTTTAACAATTTAATCAAACCTGGAACCTGAAGCCTCACTTGCTATGGAGGGTGCACTTGTTCTTCTAAATGCACTGAATCCAAAATTACAGCTTGGAAAAGGTGTCCGGTACTTTCCTTGCAACCACACTCATTTTTTTCTAGATGATATAACTTAGATAACATATACAAGTGCATACCTTTGAAACCTTGTAGCATTGTCCAACTTTTCTTCTAATCTGAAACTATATACCATCTTGACAAGAAGAGATTAGAAACTCAATTAGAAGATTCAATGATCAGAACAAGAAATAAACTCTAAAATTTCAACTTTGACCACAAAATCAATTTGACCAGAAGTCAACCTTTGACTTTGACCAGTTAACATTTGACTTTGACCAATCAACCTTTGACTTTGAATAGTCAAACATTGAGTTTGACTTTGACCAAGAATTTAAACTTGACATTTTTGCTAGTTGAGAGTACCAAGAGGTGAACTAGGCTAGGGTACACTAGGATGTCAAGGAATTAGGTCAAACGTTTCCTCATAAGTGCATGAACAGAAGGGTTAAGGTTTGTTGCAGTTGCATAATAAAAAACCCTAGCTGCAGCTGTAACTGGTGCCACAACGAGCTTAAAAAATAACTTCCCAATCTATCTTCCAATGGTTAGACTGTCTAAAGACAGTGTGGGACCATAACCTGTTAGAATTAAAGAGATGTGCTCATTTTTCCATAGACAATATAACAATATTGTCACCCAACCATAGGCACATAGCCACCCCCGAGCACCTTTAACCTTGACAGACATAATAATTCCGAAAGCATACCTTAAAACCAATAGCTAACCAAGGTAGCATATCTCTCTCTAAGGCTAGCGTACTAAATAGAAATTCCATACCATAACCAAGTCAGAAAGTCCAAACCATAACCAAAGGCCAAAATCCCAGTTTTACTAGCTGCAGTTGCATTCCTTCTCCAAAGTTGTCCACCACTAGTCTGTGTGAGTTATGAGAGTGTGAATGAAAAATGATCTCTAGCACTCTCTTATTATATTCTTCCAAGTGACTTAACTAGGTTGACTTGTACTTCTGGAGGATAATAATTTAATATAAATAATTATCTTGAGTTGACTTGTCTTCTAAGGTTATTTCCTAACCTTTTAGGGTTTCTCTTGCTTCTCGAAATATTCTAGTCTCGTCAAAGGTCACATGTAGAGGTTAATACCTCCCAAAACTACCATAATATCAACACCTCCTTCCCCCACGATGGGAGGACATGTACCTGCACCACTATCTAACCACTCACACACACCACCTCCTGGTTCACCACCTACCACTTTATACAACGCCAATAATGAAAGTGATAGATCTGCATCATACAATCAATATGGACCCTCTCCTCAAGGTAATTCGAACTGCCCTTTTCATGTTCCCCCTTAAACCATTTTCCGACCACATGCATAACAACAGGACTAGGAGAATTTTATTCAACCTTCTCCCATTCAAGAATTTCAAGCTTTTGAACAGTTGAATACGACCAACCCCCCTAATCAACCCAACAATAACTAGAATAAAGGGAAGACTAAAAACAACAAAAATCAAGGATAGTGGGGCAACCCTCAAAATTGTAAATGTGTTGAACCTGCACAGAATAGATCTAGCTAGAAAATATTACACACATTTGCAGAGAGAAATTGAGAAAGAAGAAACAAGAGAGAAAGAATGGAAGAATTCTGATTAACTGTATTCCACACTCAAAGAGTGAATAATTTACAATAGATATAGGATACATGAGTAACTAATGCTACATAGTGGTTGTCTAGAGTGTTCTGGACACACACCAACAGTTACGGGAGTGAATTGCCACCTAGTCTAGTCTCTCAGGCAGTTACGGGAATGAACCACCACCTAGTTGAGTTAACTAGTCTTCAGTTAACTGACTGAACAGAGAGTAGTGAGGAGTTAACTCAGTAAATCAAGGGTAATGCACCAGTCTGGTGATGATCCCAAGGAAAGTGCACATTAGCTGGTGATCATGATCCCAATGTTGCACGGTGAAAAAACCAATGCAGCATCTAAACTCAACTCAACTAGTCAAACTGAAGTGTCAACTGAAAGAGAATATTCTCTAGGTGGAATATTTTCCCCTAAAATATAAGAGACTGGATAATGACTAATTATGACTAATAAACAAGGAAAAACCTTAGGAAAAATAAATCCTAGGTGTGTGTGTGTGTGAAGTAACTCCAACAAAAATCCCCCAGCAGGAGGTAACCAAAATCCCCAAGGGAGAAATAACAATGGCCAACCACGACAAGGGAAAAACAACAATCTCATAACCAATTTCCCTTGCACACTATATGCTGAATACAACCATTACACCCATCATTTCCCCCAGATTGTTGACTACAAATAGATGAAGGAAGCCATGAATCCAACTTAGCCCCCTCCCCCATAGGTCCCACCATAGGTACATCAAAACTACCTACCACCCCCACCACCAGTGGTCCTGCAAAATCTGATCCCCCATCAGGGAGTCACTAACACTTTGCCAGAAGCTACCCCTTACCCACCACAGATGGGACGGTTCCCACACCTAGGTACACCCCAACCTGAAAATCCAACAAACCACAACACGTTCCTCACCATAGGGGAATAAATTCTCTTACAAAATTGCAACCGTCAGTACGGTATGCCTCCCGACTCCACTCCAACCACTACAGAGTCACACCAATTACTAGTAGGGAAACCTTTGACAATACCCCATCCTAGCACAAAATCAACCACCCGAGTACCCCACACACCTCTGTGTAGGAACATGCACACCCCCCATGCTAGGGTAGCACACATATATAATCTTATTGATGATTTGGCTCAATCCCCAACTGCTACATTAGTGTTAGAGGTTCTACAAACATGCCCTTCACAATGAAAGGACTTACTCTCACAATTGGGGGTAGTTGACCCGTCATACACTCGTCTAATCAACTTCGATTTGAAAAAATATGAAATACACCTTCCCTCACTAGTCACTTACCAAATCTCGATCAAAATCCATAACATAACAGTACATCGATGTATCATCGATGAAGGGGAATCTACATGTATTATGTCCAAAATTGTATGGCAACAACTTGGATCACCCGAGTTGGTCCCGTTGGCCATTACTCTTCAAGCATACTATGGTCACCCATCCCAACCTGAAGTCCTTTACCAAAATGTTCATGTGGAACTAGGGGAAAAAATGATTCTCATTTACATCGAGGTCATCAATGTTGAATTGGATTACAACATCCTCTTTGGATGAAGCTACATGTATTCCATGCAAATCGTTGCCTCTTCAATATTTCGCACTATGATCTTCCCTCATAATGGGAATATAGTCACCATTGACCAATTGACACACTATGAACTCAATCAGTCAGGGAACATAGACAACATCCTCCCTCTCATCCAAGCCAACTCTGACCTCTCGCTAGTTGTTGAGGTCCAACCAGAGATATTTCAAAACCCATCATTGATGGGATCTTATCTTGGAAGTCCACCTATCCTCCCTACCACCAGCACAACTCAAGTTTGCGTAGTCACATTATATGGTGTGGAGATCCTTGATGACCCCTCTCTTGAAGGACCCTCACCCATATCCTCCATAGAGGAATCTACATCACAAATAACCCTTGAAGAGACTCCTTCACAACTCTCTTTGGAGGATTCCCACCTGTAAGAGAAGCTTTCGATGATTGGGAAAACCCTTGTTTGGAAAATGGTCCCTCGTGACATCACCCAAATACCCTTATTTTACCCACCACCAGGTGTCACAACATATTAGGTCGCTTCTAATATCACCTTGCCAAACATGGTGATCGCCACCCCAGTTCGGTATTTAGAGCCACCATCTATGGTACCAATTCCATCTTTTCCACCTCAAGCAGAGGTGCTTCCGATGCAATTGATGGTTCAAACACCAACTCTTCCAAGCAATCACATAGATGGGGGAAATACTACAAAAAAGGGGGCACCAAGAAGAAAAAGGAGGCCACGCTCCCCTCCCAACCTCAGATCCAACCACCATGCATCCTCTGTGCAACAGTTGGAAACCCTACTAAATTGTGCCCTACCCTGCCTAAATTATGCAATTTAATTCAGCTTCCAAAGGAAATACCCTTACTACCTACTCCAAATAGCAGCACCCACAACTGCAGATCCTTCTTTGTCCAAACAAAAATGTCTCTGTACCAAACATGCATATGCCATATGCTCACAGTATGGCCATTATACTTAAAATACGGCCTCCCTCCCTCAATTTCTAGAAACATTAGCGATAATGTGAAAAACCTCATTGATTGAACCATGTCAAGCACCCCCCACTGTTGCTAACATTTTTTAAATCCATAATATCTCTATGTCAATAATTGAAAGGATGTGATTCCCCTATGTGTTGTGCCACCAAATGGACCATTTCCCATACATGTGCCCTCTTATCATCGAATATCAGAGTCGTCGTGTGGATAACCTCCAATGTATTCAAACATACCTTCAAGCCTCACTTCCTCAACACCAGACTACGTTACCCCCTCAAGGTAACCCCATTGACCCATTGTCAACAAAAGAACCCATACCTGTGGCCCCACTAGCCATATGTTTCCCACAACTGTCAGACAACTTCCCAATGAACCCACCTATTTCACCTATAAGTCATGTCCATGAGATTATTCCTCCCCCCATCATACATAATTCACACACATGTATGGATATATGGTTCATGTCATCTAGTGAAGCCCCTCCACCTCCTCCCATGGTTCCACTAACCCCGACAAGAAATGATAACCACCCATATACATCTTCTATGCCTTCCATAGATGACAACATTATCACTGATTTGGATCATACCTTGGACACCACTATGTCCCATCTGCATGCTAAGACCTTTGACAATCCATTATATTCATTCATCTTCCAATCTGATGAAGATATCTTAGAGGCCATGACAACACTAGATTATCCTTGTTATGCCATGCATCATTGATCTTTCTTCTTAGCACAAGAAGCATTTCAAGTCATGCCCGACACCACTTCGATGGAGAAGCAATTAGTCACTCTCGAAATTCTTGATGAGGATTGACGATCTTCTTTACAAAACAATGAATCAACGAAGAAATGGACCAAATCTGTATTTGATCACCAAGTTAACATCCACTCCTTTAACAAAGGTGACCTTGTATTGGCCTATGACACTGCTCATGACACTATGGGTCATGGAAAATTCAAATACCTTTGGAGAGGCCCATTCATTGTATGCCATTATTTGACTAAGGGCCTACATTCTGGATCACCTAAAAGGAACCACCCTTAAGGACCCAGTCAATGAGTTATACTTGAAAAAATTCTATCCTTAATCAAAATCATTTCCTAGGGAACTTTCTTCAAGTCTCGGGCACAAGTATGCACACTCATCAACATTATTATCAAATAATTGTTACATGTTCTTTATTATCAAATATTTTTCATGTCGGGAATTTGGTTTTTGTGTGTGTAGGTACCTTTTATGAAGATATCCAACCCATTAAGTCTTGGCCATCCCATGTCCCCTTCAAGTATATGATCAACATTGGCATGCAATCAAGCCCTATACAAACATTTCCATATCCCAGTCATCCCCCCAACATTTACCCTTATCATCCCCACATCCAACTTTGTAGTACCATCACCTTTGTTGCATTCAAGTACTATCAAATGGTAGCATTCTCACCTACTTTAGTTGTCCCACATATATTTTCCCTTGGAAAATTGACACTCATTCAACTTTTCCCCCTTAGGGTTGGGAGTTCTAGTAGTCTTTCATCTCATAGATTGAGCCTCATATTTATTCTCATAATATTTCTAGCCTTCCCTCGATGGACTCCTAACTCATATTTTTTTGGTTACATTTAATTCACCTCTACATTGTCATTAACCCTCCATTTCATCCAACATCAATTTCCCATCTACAAGTACATCCTCCATTCATCTACCTGGTACAGAAACCCACCCATGGGGCCCCTACCCTTCATCAATTAACTCCTACACACTTTTGCCCCAAGCAGGCTAAGCCATACTTCACTGGGGCACTTGTTTATGTATGTGTATCAACTACCCAATTATTCTTTATTCATTTGGTAATTGTAAAAAGTACCTTTTGAATTTTCATCAAGTAGAATAGATTTTTTCCATCGTCGTCGATGACATTTTTTCCTTGGCACACAACAACCCATGTCGTCATTGGTTGGGGCATCCCACATTCATTATCATCTCTACAAAATATCGCTACCACGACCAAAGTCCCAACTATCACAAACATCATTGTCTTGAACCTCTGTATTTTGACCTATCCTACATCCCTTTGCAGTTTTACCCATTCAACATTGTTTACCCAATATCTAGTTGTCCTCCTGACACTAGATCATGTTTTATGGTTTCGTCCATCATTCCATATACCCCCAACCAAGGGAAGTTATTGAGTCTCATAAATACTGAACTTCATCCATGTTACCAATTTATTCATATTTTCCTCCCTAAAGTTCTTGACACCATTTTGATAAAATCAATGTCAAGAAGCCCTTTGCTTCTTGCAGTCGTGCCTCTTCACCTATCGACGCCAACACTATTTTCTAGGAAAGGGGAAATATCATGGATCTCATTCCATTATTAATGATCAGTCTCAGATGGCACAAAAGAGTCCTCATTCCTTTATGATGCCATTGAACCCCATAACATTTGACCTCAATACAATTTCACGTTATGATGGGTCTTACTATGCGACCGTTGTGGTTTTCAGTAGCAGTCAAAGACCTTTGAATTTGATAGGCCATCAATGCCTCTGAGTTATTAATTCATTGATTCAGAGCCAATTCATTCCATAGAACTATCATCTGTCATTATTGACGCCCCCGAGGGTGATGCAGATATCCATTTCATCAACAATTTTCAGCCAAACTTATACTATTATGGTATCATGGCATGAGCATGGGGCATGCCCTCCTCGTTTGTACAATTTTTTTTTTCCAGAGAACATTTGGTTTACATATTATTCCCCTGTCCCTCTAATGGATCACTCTACCAGTTCCTCAATACAAAGTATCCAACTCTTCTATACAATGACATCACCATAAAAAGAAACAATTATGTATTTCAACTATACATATGCTCCTAACCTCACACATCAAGGGGCATATATTATCACCGAAAAAACACTTACAACAATATAGGCAATGGTTGGAGAAAATACCAATACAACACATCAATTAGCATACCTGAATCATTTACAAAACCTATCCTACAATAAACTAGAACAATGGAAATGGTCATTGAAATTAAGCGCAGACTACCCAAAGATGGCTTGTGTGCATCTATGGGAGCTAACATAGCATTGAATGCACAAACTATGCATTCTTTGTGACTGTCTCCACAAGAACCCACACTAATGCAGTTGGTCAGGACTCAACCAAGTGTACCATGATAAGTTTTAGGGACCTAACCCCCTAACCTCTTATGTAGGTAGCATAACATATTTTCCATGTAATAAAGGCCGACATTAGTTAATAAGGCCTATTTAATAAGTATGAACAAGTCAATGTAGGAAGACCTAATATAAGCTTCCGCTTCTAGAAATATCTTCCTCTAGAATGTTCTTTAGAAGATGTAATTAGTATAAATAAGAGTAGGAGGTATGAGAGGTTCTTGTCTGGAGAATTATTGTAATAGAGATATGCTCTGCTGGAGGTTTCCCCCTTGAAGAGGAAAGTGAACATTGTTTCCTATCATAAAAATATTATTCTGGTGTTGTGGTTTCATATAATTTGATGTTCTGATGTTATTCTCTGTAGTATTTCCATTTTCTATCGCTATTTCACTATTATTCTCTACAGTATTTATCTTTTATGTTATTATAGTAGATCTAGTACCTAACAAGTGGTATCAAAGAACTTTTTTGGGCATAAACCGTGGGTAATTTTTTTTCAAGGTAGAGACATATTCTGGTGTCTTAAAGCTACAATGATATGTCATTCATCGCATAAATCCGCGGTCAGGGAATTATACATGTAGGAACTACAAGTGGTACTTAAGCACATAATGTTGGGAACCCTTGTAACCCCCGTTAGTACCCCCCCTTAGAGTGGTAGCACATCAAACAACACATGTATATAGACTGGCCTAGATATCCTAAAGCTCTCTGTAGATAAACTGATCGATAACTTGAATGTTGTAGTGCCACTAAGAACAACACTCAAGAAGATACTCTCTAGTACCTGGGTAATTAGGCAGTACAACTAAGGGTATGGTCGAGCCTCCATAGTTTGTGCCATGAGATATTGGGCTGAGTACTACTTTTGTACCCCACACGTATATTAGAGAGCTATAGAATAGGGAAAACCCTTGTCTGTAGGCACCCTAAAAACCCTAACCCTTGGGACATAAACATAACAGAAAAGGAATAGACAAGATCTATTGTTGTGCAACCATTCCCTTGACATCTGGGTTGTGAAATTACTACATATTTTTTCCTGTTAAGAATTTGTGCATTTCACCACTGCATTATTATTCAGTTTGGAGTGTAACTCCATAGGAGTTAAAAAAATAAAAATAAAAAAACTGAAGTTTGTGTCCTACTCGCCCCGTTATTTGATACCTATCCCATTGGATTCTTTTCTTCATCCTGATCGCAGTGGTACCTATCATTTTCAAGCCTTTTTTTTCTCGTGGACCCGACCCCTTCCCAACACCCTTATTTGGAACCTTTCCCATTGCATTCCTATTTTCACCTTGAACACCATCATATATATCATTTTTCAATCTTTTTTCCGTGGACCCACTCCCCCTCCTTGGTACTCCTCTTTCCCATATGGCCACCACTCGAAACCAAGAATTCCTTCACCTGCTAGATGAATCCAAACAGAACAAGGTAGACATCCAAAGACTAACCTCTGAACTTGCTTCCACCAATACCCGTTTGGAAACCTTCGAGGCCAAAGTTACAGGGGACTTGGCTGATGTTATGGGTGAATTGGCCTCCCTCACCCAAAAGTTAAAACAATCCCATGGATCTATCACCCTTGAAAAACATTCCCACTCTGAAGATGAGAAATCTTCCCATAATATGGCTTTTCATTCCAACTCCCTTCCTCGTGACCCCTGCCTTCCTAGAGTTGAGGTGAAAAAATTATGGAAAAATCTCAAGTTTGTTAAGAATTATGGAAAAATTGTTGCACCTCTTACTACTCTCCTTAAAAAGAATTCTTTCACTTGGAATCCAACAACTGATCACTCCTTCCAAGAATTGAAAGAGGCCATGTGCACAAATCCTACCTTAGCCATTCCTTACTTCAAAAAGATTTTTGTCCTGAAATGTGATGCTTCCGGTAAAGGAATTGGAGCAGTCCTCATGCAAGAGGGCAGACCTTTTGCCTTCACTAGCAAACAACCCTTGGAGAGACATCTCATCCAATCAATCTATGAAAATGAAATGTTGGCTATTCTACATGCTGTGGATCTCTGGCGTTCTTATTTATTGGGGTAACGCTTCCAAATTAAAACATACCATCAAAGCCTCAAGTATTTTCTAGAACAAAAAATTTCATCCAAGGAGCAAGCAAAATGGGTGACCAAGCTATTTGGCTATTATTATGAGATCATTTATAAGAAGGGAAAATAAAATGTAATGCATGACGCTCTTTCTAGGAAGTACGAAGATGAATGATCCATTTTTCCCTCTCCTTCATTTTACCAGATTGGCTCCAAGTTGTCCGTCAGGAATGGCTAGACCCCAAAATGTTTTGACTGATCCAACAATTGCAAGACAATTCTCCAGTTTCTCCAGTGTACTCTTGTCACAATGAAGAGATCCACTACAAAGGTCGTATGTATTTGAGAAACTAGACACAACTTAAATCCATGGTGCTTTATGAGATTCATGCTTCACTCATAGTGGGGCATTCTGGGTTTACCAAAACCTAGGAACGGGTTAAACATTCCTTTTTCTCGGATGGTATGAAACATGACGTTCACACCTTTGTGGTTGAATTTGATTTCTATCAATGCAACAAGGGAGAAACTGTCAAAGCTCCAAACGCACTACAATCGCTTCCGATTCCACCAACTATTTGGAGGGACATTTCTATGGATTTTATTATGGGCTTACCTAAATCATGAAATAAGTCAATTATCATGGTGGTAGCTTATCCTATTTCCAAATATGCTCTTCAACACCCATTCACCGCATCCACAGTGGCTCAGATTTTCATGGATCATATTTTCAAGCTTCATGACATGCCTCATTCTATTGTCTTTGATAAAGATCCCACTTTCACTAGGAATTTTTGGCAAGAATTATTTAGGCTCCAGGGAACACAATTACATCTTAGAATTATTTCCCCTAGTATGATGGCCAAACTGAAGTTGTAAACAAGTGTTTGGAAACATATTTGCAATGTTTTGCATTTGACTGACAAAATCAATGGGCTCGATGTTTACCCCTAGCTAAATGGTGGTATAACACATCTTACCATACAACTACTCGCATGACTCCTTTTGAAGCAGTCTACGGAAAAAATCCACCGTCAGTTCTTTCCTACATGCCTGATGTCTCGAAGGTTCAGGAGGTTGAAGAAAATCTTAAAGTTCGTGCAACTATTCTCCATTTCCTCAAAGAAAATTTGGTCATGGATCATAATTGCATGAAGCAACAAGTAGATCAAGGACATTCAAAATTCCAATTTGATGAAGGGGACCAGGTGTTTCTTCATCTACAACCTTATAAGAAGAATTCACTCAAAGTTGAACACTGTTAGAAGCTTTCTCCCAAATTTTACAGTCCTTATATAATTCTTAAGTAAGTGGGACCAATGGCCTATCAGTTAGCTATGCCTAGTCATTCTAAGCTCCATCATGTTTTTCATGTCTCTTGCTTAAAGAAGGTGATTGGAACTAAGTGCCAAACTCAAAAAAATATTCCTGAGTTGGATGTTAAAGGTTCCATTTGGTTGCATCCACAAGAAATCTTGGACCAGTGTGAGCGTTGTCTCCATCAACGCACCGTCAAGGAAGTGTTAGTGCAGTGGAAAGGAACAACTCCAGAAGATGCCACATGGGAGCCGACCACTATTCTCGAAGAATTACCTCATTTCAAGCCTTGAGGACAAGGATGTTATTTAAGGGAGAGGGCATGTTAGGGACCTAACCCCCTAACCTCTCATGTAGGTAGTATAATATATTTTCCATGTAATAAAGGCCGAAATTAGTTAATAAGGCCTATTTAATAAATATGAACAAGTCAATGTAAGAAGACCTAATAGAAGCTTCTGCTTCTAGAAAGATCTTCCTCTAGAATGTTCTTTAGAAGATAGAATTAGTATAAATAAGAGTAAGAGGTATGAGAAGTTCTTGTCTGGAGAACTATTGTAATAGAGATCTGCTCTGTTGGAGGTTTCCCCCTTGAACAAATAAGTGAACATTGTTTCCCATCAACAAAAGTATTATTTTGGTGTTTTGGTTCCATATAATTTTTCGTTCCGCTATTATTCTCTGCAGTATTTCCATTTTATGTTGTTATTTTGTTGTTATTCTCTGTAGTATTTCTCTTTTATGTTATTATATTAGATCTGGTACCTAAGGATAAGACTCTGAAATCATCTTGAAATCTAGCTTTGGGGATACTGAAAGGATGGGTAGTACCTTCAACGGGGTCCCATTCACACTATAAGCAAGTTATGAAAAATATTGCATTGGTCCTATAAATACATGACCAAGGTATGCAAACAAAGAGAATTTTTTTGAGTATTTTTATGATTTTCATTTGGTTTTGGAGAATCCATCATTCTCTTAGAGCTATTTGAGAATAATAGCAAGTGTTGCACTTCTCTTCTCTTGAGAAGTTCAACCATCAAGTCTTCACCATTGTATTTCCATTTTCTTAGAAGAAAGAGAGATTTATATTTGGGGGATTCAAGATCCCTCCCAAGGAGGAAGAGGGGACTCATAAGTTCACATACTTCTCCTAGGTGTTATCAATTCAAAGATCAGTCCTATTGGTAGCTATTTCTTGTGTCTCTTTCATGCATCCATTTGAATTTTTACATGCCTAGTTTAGTTTTTATTTCCTTGTTTTCTCTTTGGTTGATCCACTAATCAACTAACCAACTTCCATATTGTCTTTATATCCTAACAAGACAAGTAAGTGGCCTGTTTTTTCTCATCCAAGTGGAAAAACAAGCCCAACATTGAGTGAGTGGTGTCCACTCATGGTAGTTTTCTCCAAGGATACATAGTTGCAAAACAAAGATAAATGTATGAAAATGAGAAAGGTAAATGGTGGATGCAATGGAAATAAGCACGATCAAATGAATTATCACATATTGGTATGCACCAAGACACAAGGGACAATAAACAAATGCAACTATAAATCAACAAAAATAACATGAACCCCTTTAGGACATGGGAATAAAAAGACAAGAGAGAAGCATGAGGTCTCAACGTTTTAGTCATGGAGGGTTTAAATATGAGTTGCTAAGGCTATAAATAATTGGAACATGGGTGATAAATGAAAATGGGAATTCTAGCTAGAGAAACCCATGAATGGTAGGCACTACAACACAAATTGTGACGTGAAATAGAGTAGAGGGGAATGTCACAACTAGGTGGGATCAGACCAAAGGCATAATGTTAGAAAAATGATGGTTGATAATACAAGATCAAAATGTAGGGAAAATCATATCACTATATTCTATATCAAAACACATACCTCGGGGTTCCATGAAGACCACCATAGAATGTACCAAAAATCTAATTCACCAATATTATAAAAATCATCAACACATACTACTCCAATGGTTAAATGATGCAATATAAATCCCATAAAATAATGTCAAAGCATAATATAGAAGTAACGAGATGCTTTGTTTTAATGAAGGAAAACATATGGTTGTTTTGGCCCCCAAAATGGGCAAAAACTATTCTATATGTGGACAATAAGACTCATTTTTACCTTTTCACCTTACCAAAATTACCTCTGGTAAAAAATCCATTTTACTCCTGAAAACTTCTTGAGTATATTGTGAGATATTCAGTTGGTGAAATTTTACTCCATTAGGACCAGGTAAGTCTCCAACTCATTCCCATCATTTTGTGTTTGGGCGAAAATTTTGGGGGTGTTGAACCCTGTTTGGTTCACTTTTGCATGGCCATGGATTTGACAGCTAACAACTATAGCCAGAAGGCCCTAGTCATGAATGTTTAATGGAAAATCCATAGCTGGCTACTACTATCCTAGAAAATAGGCACGACCATGCCCAAAATATTCCAAAATGATTTTTTTTCTCTCAAATTTGACTTGCAAGCTGATACTCAACTCGTTCCTTGAATGTGTGTAGGAAAAATCAAAACGATTGAGTGGAAAGAATACAAACATGAAGTATCATGTATAAATGAATTACATGACCAAGCCACCCTTGATGCATTAAGGGATTGTGGGCTCCTTAAATTCTTTGGGAGCCAAAACATGAGGATTTAGAACATGCTACTACAGAGGCTGATAGGATTCTAGGATCCTAACCAACAATATTTTGAGGTAGTCACAAGATATTGCAAATCGATGTGTAGGACATATACTTACTCATAGTACTATCACAATGTGGTGAGTTAATATCCTTTAAGGGAGGTGGTAGAGGCAGTTCCATTGGTACCATTGATGAGTACATGACTACCCACTATCGAACATGGTTGAGGAAAATCAACAATGAGTTACAAATTAAGGATGCTTAATAGTTACCTTTTTGCACTATCCTATTCATAATTACCCACATATATGGATCCATAAAACCCCACCTAGCCTCACGTTCTCATGTCCATTATGATCTGGAGTGTCTGAACCCCACAATATATGATTGGTGTATTGGCTTGTTGGTTAAATCGAGGGATCAACTAACGAGTTTTAGGATTGGATGACATAAAAATTCATCTATGGTTCTATTCTTGTCTCCTTATTTATTTACATGGTCCCCCATATGTAGCCACATGTTTATACTCCATTTGTTGATATATCTGATCCCAAGATGAGGAGGTGGACTGACTACATGGCTTGCCTCGAGGGTGGCCTACCCATGAGTATGTTTAGCCATAATTTCTTTGACTGGTGGGATGAGAATATAGAAGTCATTGAGGAATACCTATGATGTTGGCATCGAATTCAAGAACCAAAGCTCATACTCTCTCTTGAAGAATAGTGGGGGGACATAGATAAGAAAAATATCACATGTTTTTGAATTTTTTGATTTTATAACATTTTTCTATGATTTGCAAAATATTATATAAATATATATTATGTAATGTAACTAACAATCATTATGGATAACCATCGCAGGGCCAGGGAAGAGAAACAACTAGAGAAGGGTGTTGAGGATGTAGTTGAGAACCTTTGCAAGGTGCAAAGGAACCTCAAGTGGCTCACCATGGGTGTTCTTATTATGAGAGTCAAGGAAGCCCCTCAGAGACTACAATGCCACATGGTTGGAGTACCAATCCATATTGTCTATCTATTGAGGCATGTAGAAAATGCGATAGTGTGCTATCAAGAGACACATGTTCCTTGGGATGACTAGATGATATTCTCCCCCTTTTTGTAGTAGCTACAAATGTATAGACCTAGTATTTTTGGGACTATATCATTATGGGCCATGTAGCCTGATTCTTTACACTGTATAAGTTATAGGCATGATGTATCATCCTTTTAATATTATATACACATGGTTTAGTTCTTGCTTATGAGTTATAATGATGTGATTTATGTTCCATGTTTATTGTACATGCATACTTGTATTAATGCTTGAATTAATGTGACAAATGCCAATCTAACACATAGTTAGCCAATGAATTAGCCAACGTGTTTAAAATTATAGGAATATGATCATAATTAATGAAATCAAACTATCACTCAAGAAGTTTCACCCTCAAAAACTTCTTAAGAAACATAGGATTTCTCACAAGATAAACAATATTTGACTAAGATATCACTAATTGTGAATCCAAATACACAACTAACTTGCAAATTCTGAGAGAAATGGATTTGAAAATAACTTCAATTCCTGCACTATATTCTT
>SNQJ01S0021870.1:18199-40153 GCA_010110895.2 Picea sitchensis | reverse complement strand
CAAGTGAAATCACTATTTCATTCGTATATCTGAGCTTTTATTGTAATAAAATAATGCTTTATCCATAGGTTGTTTTTCGTTTTATTTTCCTTCCGAGTCTCGGTTAGGAGCATTTTTTTTAGAATTTGAATCTCTATAGCATATCTCCATCTTGTATTTTGAAGGGGTTTTGTTTAAATGTTAGTAACTGATAGTGCATTTTGTTACTCTTTTCATTTGGTTCAAATTCTGTGTTGTGAAGTGAGCAAATTGTTGATGATTTATCTCATTTGGTTTAAATTCTTTGTGTTGTGAAGTGAGCAAATTGTTGATGATTTATATATAATCTAATCTTGAGTTAATCTTGAGTTGTGAGTAGTTGAATTAATATCTTTGAGTGGTTTTCTTGACAGGTTATTTGGAAAAGAATGATGTAAAAGAAAAATGAAACTTGGAAAAAAGTGATTTGGAGAACAAAAGATGGTTACTCAACGAAATGAAGGATTTTAACTAAATGAAGAATAATGAATTTTTTTTTAATGATGCGTTGCCTGGATTTTGTCATGACTATAGCTTTTTAATTACCATGGTTTTGATAATTTACCAAGACTTTTGACAAATTTTATTAGTTAAAAAAAGATAAATTACATAATAGGTAAGAGACACAATGTATATATATATATATATTTTGTAGCTTTATAACATTGTGGGATAAATCATTAATCAACAACTTGAGGATTAACACCATGACAAGGATGTGATGGGGTCAATCTATCTCTTATGAAATACATAACTCGCATAATAATTTTTCTTAGAAAATAGATATACTTTGTCACATCTTTGTCATAGTGATTATCTTTGAGTTGCATGTTGAGATAAGGCTATACAAAGGTTATATATACACTTACACTATGTCTCTCTTATTTATGTAATTTATCTTTTTTTATCAATAAAATTTGTATCTTAGGACACTAATTATAAGGATATAATGTGATGACAAAATCATGGTAATGCATCTTTAAAAATTAGTTTTTTCAAAGATGACTCCAAAGTTCAAGCTTTTTTTTTTTCATGAAACATCTTAAAAAAAATGTTTTTTAATTAATTATCATTAGTAAAATTATTATCAATTTTGAAATATTGTGTTTTTAATATAATTATTATTTGATTCTACATTTGTTTTACTATCTTTTTGAAAATCTATAATTTTTTTCTCCAAAAATCTTATAAGATATAATTTTCTTAAATATAGGAATAAATTTATAAATCCTCAAGGAATTGAAACTTCAATTTAAGATTTAAAAACTATCTATATGATTAAAAAAGTTCAAATATTTATATAAATCTAGTGATTCCTTTTTTATTCAGTCATTGTATTAGATTTTTTTTGCTTGGACTGATATGGTATGTTGGTTAGTTTTTTTTTGGACTAATATTGGTATGTTGGTTGACAGCGAATAATTCCCTCCTTGTGGTTCAAAAGGGAGAAGTGGTTTGAAAGGGAGAAAAAGTTTGATTAAAATGTTGGAGAGCAGTTTGAAGCTGACAACATTCTTGTCTTGTGGTTTTTGTGCTTCTTTTATTAATCTAGAGGGTTTGCCCATGTTAATGAGAGTCTTCCAAAATGGAGTGATAGAATTTTTTTGAAGCAATTTATGTTGAAAGATACATGGCTTCTTCAATTCAAGTCTTGCTAGCTCCAATTAATGTAGTTGGTAACTTTGGTTTAAGAAAGTTGGCCATAGTACCAGAAGCAAATGATATGCATCATGTAATAAGCCAATGATTTACAGATTGCTTTTTCTGTTTTATCGGTTGAATGTTGAATAATGTGGTATTCTATAGATAGAAGATGATTGGTACACACCAATCATTGACTTGAATAATGTGGTATCCAATAGATGAAGGATGATTGATGCATGGTGTATAATTTTCTCCTAATACCATATGTATTTGGAGATTGTGCAATAAAAAAATTCATTCCCAACAAAAGATTGTTATTTTTTTTAACAAATCAAATAAACTTTACATAATTTGCTATCAACTAAATTCATTATTTGATAATTGAAACTCTTGCTCATAGTCTATGCTCCACCCAATTCAATTTTGTTTAATACTTGTAGCTACACATTTGTTGCAAGTCCTTTCTATGGATATTTATTAAATGTTGAGTGTAATGTTCACCTTTCAAGGGGCACACATTACGATTCGTCACATTTCAAAATGGGGTGGAAGAATTTTGGCAAACATGACAGTATTTGGAACACTTTATATCTCCCTTAATATGTAGTGTTGCACATTAGTAGGGAAGTACCAATGCTAATGAAAGATTTTTAATTGCTTTTTCATCCTATTTTTTAATTTTTGCTTCATTTTAATTAAAAATATTTTTGTTTTTTGAATGTAGTTGTTGCAGCAATCAACTTTCTATTCTATGATGTTCATTCTCTGAAGCTTTGAAATAATAGCTTGTTGTTTTTTGTCAACCTATAATAAAAAAAATATAAGTTGGAAAGCACTTTTATATTTATTATTGATCTGAAAGTGAAATTCGTATTGATACACTATGTTCATTGGCTTGCTTCAATGGTGACAAGAAGTGCAAATTCCTAAAGAACTACAATCTTCCCACAATGATTGGCTGGCTCCTTGCATACAAATAGAAGACAAATATATACACATGTAAATAGAAGGCAAAATATGCATTCCAATTTTCATTTTGTAAATGACACATAATAAAAGAAATGCATATGCATAAAGTTCTAAGGTTTATCTATAACAAATATGTTAAATCTTGTTAAAAAAGGAAGTTCTTTAGGGTATATTAATAATATTGTATTTTAGTAGTTGAGCAGGTGGTTGGGGAAAACGGTGCATAAGGAGATTTTTGGTTTTGAAACCCTAGCGCGCCGAAGAACCAGGCCCGTGTCTGTATGCTGAGTGCTCTGACGTCAAAGCACTGTCACTCGCCCTGCAGCTCTGCAGTTCTGACCCTCGCGAGATTCTTGCTCCTCTCACAATGAGCACGGGAGAGGGGGGGAAACCCCCCTCGTACAGCGACATGGCCGCAAACGACAGATCTGGTACTCGCGCTAAGCGGCTCGCCTTTGAGCCACCAGTGCATCTGAGGGAGCAACTTTTTACCCAGGAACAAAGTCTTGGCAAAGAAATGGAACTCGAACCCAACACATCCCAAACGCAAAGTTCCAAAAATTGGCTGCCAGGTAAGTGTATCCCACAAATGGAAAAACCTCCTCTTTATCATATCAAATCAACAAGGGTAGGGGAACATACCCAGTTTATGATGGACCACACACTAATAGGTAAATTCCTGGGGCTATGGCCTACCGAGAAAGACCTCACTCGCTGGATAAAGGACTGGTGGAACCCTAGAGGGGATTATGAGGTACAACTTAGCTCTAAGGGCTTTTTCACAATTATCCTGTACAACCTAGAAGACAAGGATAGAATATTCGACAATGGACCATACTTCTACAACTCAGCAGTCTTATTTTTAAGGTTCTGGACTGACAGATTTAGTCCAGAGCAAGAGGACTTCTCAAGAGCCCCGGTCTGGATAAGGCTGTACTCCTTGCCCCAGGAATTTTGGCTGGAAGAAATACTAATGGGTATAGGAAATATGGTGGGACAATACGTCAAAGCCTCAGAAGCCATGAAAATAAGGAAATACACTTCATATGCTCATATCTGCATCTACATGGACATCTCGAAAGCTCTGTCGGGATCCATTACACTGGAATACCAGGACGAGGATTGGAACCAGACTATTGATTATGAACACATACCCTTTCGATGCAGGAAGTGCCACGAGCACGGTCACTTGTTCAGGGACTGCCCTTTGAACACCTCAGCCCCTAAACCAGCTGAAGCCAAACAGAAGGACGGTTTTACCAATGTCACAGGAAGGCGAAAGAACACGCAAAAGAAACAGAACTAGAGCTCAGCCCCGAAGGCCCCTTCCAAGAATTCCTTTGAGACTCTCAACCAGGCTCAGAAAGAAGCAGAATCACAGGGCCCCCTCCAAGCTTCAACACAGGCGAAAGGTAAAAGCATTGAAATACCACTTCTAGCTCATACAAAGGCAACCACTCAGTCAACACACTCCGGCAGGGATGAAGACACCAATATGCTTATTGATGAAACGAATCTGGCAGAGATAGACTTAGAAAAATTGGAGGAAGCCCTCAACCAAAGGGATCTGCAACATATTCCAGTAGAACAAATCAGGAAAGTGCACAAAGTGTTCACTGACTCCACGACAGGATCCACAGCTAGGCTGGGCATCTCGTCAGATCCCAACCCCGAGCCCAAAAAATCCACCAAGGAAAGCAAGAGGCGAGGACGCAAACCAGCCCAACAACTCATAAGGGAGGCAGGGCACTTAATGATCAACTCGGGCCAGATACAGAGGTTATCAGAGGGATATCTCCACCCCCCCCACCATCCTCATGATGAAGACAATATCTTGGAACATTAGAGGTCTTAATGGAAGATCCAAGCAGAGGATCCTCCGGGAATGCATTAAGACAGAAAACCCAGATATATTAATATTGCAGGAAACCAAGTGTGCAGGACGGGAAGCGGAAAATATCTTTAGGAGCAGCTGGAGAGATGGGGAATTCTTTTATCAGGACTCCGTAGGCGTGGCTGGAGGATTGGCTATCCTCCGGAACCCGCAAACCGTCACTCTGATTCACCCCTTCTCCACAAAAGACACCCTAACAGCTTACTTCAGAGTTACAGCCTCTTCCAAGGAAGGGGCCATCACTAATGTCTATGGCCCGCAATCTATCCAAGACAAGGAGAGCTTTATAAAAAACCTCCACTATGTTCAAACCCTGCTACACACGCCGCACTGGATCATTAGAGGCGACTTCAATATGATCCTAACTCTGGAGGAGAAAACTGGAGGAACTAAGCGATTGGAGCAGGACAGTGGTATGTTTAAAACCCTAATAGAGCAATTAAATATGGTTGACATGGAAACAAGGAATGGAATTTTTACCTGGTCCAATAAAAGAATAGGGCACCAGCATGTGGCCTGCAGGCTGGATCGCTTTCTAGTGACAGAAGCACTCCTTGAAAGCGACCAGGCATTGGAAGCAAACATCATTCCAAAATCAGGGTCGGACCACTGGCCCATAGTCTTTTGTCTGGACCCGGGATTCCCCACCAGGCCCAAGCCCTTCCGTTTTGAAAAGTTTTGGCTTACTCACCCAGACTTCAACCAGCTGGCACACACTTGGTGGGCCCAAGCTGAACCTGATCATGGCACTCATATGTACAAGCTCCAACAGCGCCTCAAGAACTTCAAAATACACATCAAGAAGTGGAACAAGTCTAACTTTGGAAACATCCTCCTCAGGAAGAGGGAAATTGAGGGCCAACTCGAAGAACTTCAACGAACATTCATAACAGGGAGCCGAACTCAGATCCTGGCAAAGGAAGAGGAAGGACAATTGATGGAGTTAGAAACCTGCAGAGAACAGGAAGAAATACTCTGGAGGCAAAAGTCCAGAGTCCAGTGGCTAAAAGAAGGGGAGCGCAATAAAAAATTCTTCCATAGGGCGATGACGCATCGCAGATATATCAATCGCATCACCCAGCTGGAGGATGAGCAGGGAACCCCGATAAGAGATCACGATAAAATAGCGGAAGCACTCACCTCATTCTACCAAGATCTCCTCACAGAAACCAATACAAACAGGGAAGAAGCCATCCAAAAAGTCACTCGAAATATACCCAGGATGATCAGTTCTGAACAGAATACAGCACTGACACGGCCAATCACTTAGTCTGAAGTGGATTCAGCAGCAAAGGACATGCCTCCAGGTAAGGCTCCCGGCCCTGATGGATTCACAACGGGCTTCTTCCACTACTGTTGGGACATGATCAAGGAAGATGTGTGGATGGCAGTAGAAGAATCCAGAACATCCGGCCAAGTTCTCTCCGCTTTAAATGCGACCTTTATTACTCTCATCCCCAAGGAGGAACGCGCCACGCATCCGAAGCATTTCAGACCAATCTCCCTCTGCAATGTCATTTATAAAATAATCACAAAAGTCATTTCTAATCGTCTCAAGCCGATCCTGCCGACTATCATCTCTAATGAACAATTCGGCTATGTGGAGGGCAGACAAATAATGGACAGCATCATACTGGCCAATGAAGTCATCCACTCCCTAAAAACAAGCAAAATACAAGGTATGCTCATCAAACTCGACCTCTCAAAAGCTTTTGATAGATTAAGTTGGCAGTATCTGAGGTCGGTTCTGGAATTCTTTGGCTTCTCCAATCACTGGGTTGACTGGATTCTTAAGCTCACCTCTTCTTCCTTCTTTTCAATCCTTGTTAATGGCACTCCCTCCCGACCTTTTCGCTCCTCTAGGGGCATCAGGCAAGGAGACCCCCTTTCCCCTTTTCTCTTTGTTATCATGGCGGAGGGCCTAGGACGCTATCTCAAAGCGGTGGTCCTGGATGGCTCACTCACTGGACTGCCACTTCACAACCTTCACCCAGCACCCTCACACAGCCAGTTTGTTGATGACACACTCCTCATGAATACCCCCATGGTCAGAGAAGCCACCAAGCTCAAATCAATCCTCTCTGACTTCTCGGAAGCCTCTGGAATGCTGCTTAACCTGGACAAATCCAAACTCTATTTTTTTAATACACCTGCCACTGTCCAGGCTCATCTCTCAGAGTTGCTTGGCATTGCTAGAAGCTCCCTCCCCTCCACTTACTTAGGCATTCCCTTCACTGGAGAGTCCGCGAAATCCATCTCTTGGGATAGCTTGCTTTTGTCCATCTCTAACAGGTTGAATAACTGGACCTTCAGACCTTTGAACATCGCTGCCAGACTAGTCCTGCTCAAGTCAGTTCTTCAAGCTTTGCCCACCTATCTTTTCACCGCTCTGGCCGCACCCACCTCGGTCATCAAGGCTATCAGGAGCCTTCAATGTAATTTCCTGTGGAAGGGAAGCCAAAACAATAGGAAATGGGCTCTGGTCGGATGGGACAAACTTTGCAAACTAAAAAAGCAAGGAGGGTTGGGAATCCGAGACCCGGGGAAGATGAACCAAGTCATGGGTGCCAAGATGTGGTGGAGGTGGCTGCAACACCCGCAAGAACTATGGGCGAAGATGTGGAAGCAAAAGTATGCCCCGAACGCTCAATCCAACCAGTTAATAAGATTTAATGAACAGCTGCAAGGCTCCAACATTTGGAACACTGCCTGGCGAAATCGCCCCCTGATACAGCAACACGCCTTCTGGGAGATAAGAAATGGCGAGAGTGCACTCTTTTGGCCGGACTCATGGCAACAACTACCCCCTCTCGATGATATGGAAAGCCTCCACACAGTCAAGCTAAAGCTACAGCAAAGCAGCTTCACAAAGGTCAAAGATTTATGGATTCCATCTCAAGAAAGACAACCCTGGAGGAAATGGAAAACCAGTAGAACAGAGCTACAGCTTGCGGAGGAGATTGACCTGCTACCGTGGCAGGAATGCATGCAGCACCGGAAAATTCCAAGTAAAGATGGATCGAATATTCTTAGATGGGGACACTCCACCTCTGGTATATTCTCGGTCAAAGAGGCTTACCATCTACAAGGAAATCCTCCAAGCNGCCCCTCAAGGTGCTCCCTCTGTCAGCAAAACGAGGAAACCTCGGAACACCTCCTCAACAGCTGCCATTACAGTCAGCAGATCTGGGACTGGGGAGCCCAAACCATGCGATGTTCCCAGCGGCATCGAGGTAGCATAAGGGACACTCTTGTAAACTGGGAAACAATATCCTTCCACAATCCAATTCTTCAGCGCATCTGGCAACTGCTCCCTGGATTCACGCTTTGGTCAAACTGGAAAGAAAGAAACAAGAGAATTTTCAACTCCAAACAGGCCCCCCCTACCACCACCTGGGTTAGGGTCAAACGGCTCATCCGTGAAACTAGTCACAACAAAGTCCTGGACACATGAAGACACACAATGTAGGCCTGAGGAAAAGATCATTCTGGAAGGATGGAACTTGCAACTGCGCATGGAGCCATAGGGGAAGCACAAATTCGGGAAAGGCAACAGTCCCACGAACTGGACTCCACCCCCCCCTGATTTTTTCAAGCTCAACTTCGATGGGGCCTCCAGGGGCAATCCTGGACCTGCTGGATTCAGAGCCGTCCTTTGGAATAATTTGGGCAAGATTATTCATACGATTGCTGGATTTCTGGGTGAAAATACAAACAACGTGGCAGAGCTTACAAGTCTCGTAAGGGGCCTACAAATAGCGGTTCAACAGCGGTATCATCAACTGGTCATTGAAGGAGACTCCCAAGTGATAATTCAACTCATTTCCAAAATCCTTCACGGAAAGCCCCCCTGGCGCATCTCCCCCAGCTGGAGACTCTCTGGTCTTCTGGAGGATTTTGGAGATCTTATCAACCCCAACCTCACCTTAATCCCCTCTCATGTTAAGCGAGAAGCCAACAAGGTTGCGGATCACCTGGAAAATACAGGGATTGATGTCAAAGCAGATCTCATATTTTGGCAAGCACACGTCTCTGAAGAAACGAGCCTATCCAGGCACTGCAAAGACCTTGCATGCAGAGACTTCCCAGCCCCGGATGGGGTGACACGCAGCTATAGGGAGACAGGTGGATCCACACTCGGTCCAGGCATAAATGCTGACGGCCGCCACCCACGCGCATGACTTAACGATGGGGGACGACCATTGCTGCAGTTTCAGGATGGAGGGACCTTTCCCTCGAGCGACAAGGTACGATTTTAGTGTTTCAGTAATGGCAAAGGATAATTGCGAGAGGATGGCCTTGGCTCCTGTTCATTTCATTTTCAATTCGCCCGGTAAGAGCAGGTCTGCACCTGCCTCGGCCTTGTTTATAGCCCGGATGCTCTGGTGTGGTTTTGCATTCACCGCGCATTTGGCATTCTGGCATTCTTCTCTCTCGCTGCATTTCTTTCTGAATTTAACGAGACTGAGCTCGCTTGCCCGTGATTCGTACCTGCAACTGCTCTTCTGCCTTCACCGACAATTGCTTTGCGCCTTCTTCATGGCCCGAAAGAGAGGTAGATCTCGCCACGGCACGGCCTGGGAGGCACATAAGGCGCAGCGGCTTCGTAAGGAACAACTCGAACGGGCCTTGGCTCTTGCAACATCAATTCTTCGGAAGAGAGCCAGAGCAGAGAAACGGGCTCGACTTGCCACCATTGCTGAGTCTGGAGCTGGTTGCAGCCGAGATGTCAAGGAGAAGGCGCCGAGAGCGAGGCAGGAAGTTGGTATTGAGGAGGAGTTTCCCCCCTGCATTGTGGAGGAAATCCCGTTTGTGGAGGACCTGGCGACTATGAAGTTCACCCGAGTGGCAACCAAGATGGAGGACTGCAAGCCCATTCCGGCACTGGTTGATTACACCCCCGGATGTCTCGTGGAGGAAATACCCTGGCCTGGTGACGATAATTGTAGTTGCCATAATGCCCAGGTGAGAGAAGCGGGCACGAAGGTTGCAGAAGTTGCTGTGGATCAGCGGATGTTAGATGCGGGTTCTGGAGTGGCAGTGGACGAGGGTGGCAGCGCGCATGGCTCACTCATCCGGGATGAACACCTAGCTCTCATTTTCGACCTCCATGGACACTTGGCTGATCTGGAACATCGGGCCCTCTGCATGGGTCAGAGAATGGACATGTTCCTCGATGCATTTTCCAACGCACAGGCCAAGCGGAAATGCCCCCTCTGCGCGCAAGCTTTCACCATCCCGGTTGGGACCACGCGACAGACTGGCGAGGATGACAGGTCACCAGACACCTAGGTTTTTATGTTATCTTGGTTCTTAGTTTTTATGTTACTGTTTTATATGTACTTAGACCACAGACATCTATCCTGGTTTTCTCCGGGCAGGACAGATGCCACTCCGTTTTTATGTTTTATAATGCTATTGCTACTCTCTCCCTATACTTGTTGGTTTCCGATAATCGACAGCATTTCGGGTGATACCAGTCTTACTCTTTTGTACAACTCTGTAAAAGTTTTGTCTATCTAATATAGCAGGTTCCACTTTTAAAAAAAATAAAATAAATAATATTGTATTTTAAGTATTGAAATCATTTTGTAAATGACACATAATAAAAAAAATGCATATGCATAAAGTTCTAAGGTTTATCTATAACAAATATGTTAAATCTTGCTAAAAAAGAAAGTTCTTTAGGGTATATTAATAATATTGTATTTGAAGTATTGAACGAGATTGTTCATTTTAAAAATGGGTATGTTCATTTCCTGGAGTTTATTGTGTCAAATTTTGAAAGTTTAGAAAAATTGAAGATTATTTTGTTTCTTGTAATGGAAGTATTGATAAGAGTTAGATACTCTATTGAGGCTATAAGAGAGTCAAGACCAAGACTCTTTTGTAGTGTATAATATTTATGGTGCATGATACTTTTCATTTTCTTGATTGTGTGGACTTGTCAAGCAAATTGGTAAACTTATTCACCAATTCAGAAAAAAAATGGATGGACTCGGGAACTATAAAAGTAAGAGGTGTCACATGTAAAACATATTAATTTATAACGAGTTGTAGAAAGATGTATGTAGTGGAGATACAACTCTAATTAAGCTTATTGATGTCAAAGATTTGGTGAAATTGGAATTTAAATAATGAAATGCATACATTTGGTGAAATTGGAATGACCAACATTTTTTTGAAACATTACAAATCATTAATAAAATGGAAAACCAAACTTTTGATTCTCTTGGTGATTTATTGATTCAACATGACAAGATGTTTGGTAAAAAGGATTCAGGGGAAGGTATTCTCTTTACCAACTAAAGAAAAGGAGAAAACTCAGGAGGAAGAGGCACTTACAATGATAGAGTACCAGAGAAAAATGCAGTTAAAATAAAAGTACAAGAGGAAACGGCTCATACAATAAAAATTATAAAAAAAGATTTAATGATTTTGAATGTGTTGACGAACTTTGTGGATTAAGTGACCACCAACACCTGGATGAGAAAGGATTATGAAGATGATTGGATATTAGATACCCTTACATAGCATATGAGCTATAGAAAAATTTACTTATGGACATATTGAGATATGGGAACTTAACCCAATTTATTTGGTAGGGGGGAATTACTCTAATAATTCCCCCCCACCCCCATATATGTATTATGATCTCTCATATATGAGGGTGAGGGTGGGGGTGGGGGAGAAATACTAGAGAAAACATATCATATATGAGGGTGGAGATGGAGGGAAATATTAGAGAAGATATATGAGGGTGGGGGTGTGGCGGAAATATTAGAAAAACATATCACATATGAGGGTGGGGATGGGGGAGAAATACTAGAGAAAACATATCATATACGAGGGTGGAGATGGGGGGAAATATTAGAGAAGATATATGAGGGTGGGGGTGTGGCGGAGATATTAGAAAAACATATCACATATGAGGGTGGGGATGGTAGGAAATATTAGAGAAAACATATTGTCCATCATATATGATCCCTCATATACGAGGGTGGGGGTGAGAGGGAGGGGCAAGGGGGGCGGAATATTAGAGAAACATATCATATGAGCAATGTAACACTCTATTTTCTCCCATGATTGTAATTAAGTTAAGACTTCTTGTATTACGATTAGTCAAGCATGCATTTGTGTTTGTGTTAATAAAGAACATTTGATAGTTAACTGGAACAAAAGCCTTGAATACTGACCATGATACCATGAGTGAGACTTGTGAGGTGGAACTAGGAAGTTTTGATGAAGAAAATAGGAAGCTTTCCCAACAATACAATGTACACTTGCATGAATTGAATACACTACATGTCCAACGTACCTGAATTTCATTCATCCACGAAACCTATTAAGGGTGATCATGTTGGGTGGTTGAGCAATTATAATCGTTGTTTGATTTGGTACTTGGAGAAGTGAAGGGTCGACTGAGACTCCAACCAAAAGGATGCACAAGATTTTCCCTTTCGATTCAGGGTCTTGGCATCGAGGGCTTGCTTATGACAAAAGTCATTGGGGATCTTGAGGGAGAGAAGAACATTCCAACGATGAATAAGGAATAAGGAGAAAGAGGGAAAAAATAATAGGGGCATGCAGATAAGAATGACAACCACCCATAAAGGAAAAAATGAGAGCAAGCGTGCAGATGTGCAGAGATTGAATCCCACAAAAGAATAGAGATTAACTACACACAGAAGTGAGTTGTAGACTCACAAACAGATGGTACAAATGAGCATAGGAGCTCACACGCACAACTCTAAATAGCAGAGAAGATCATGGAAGTTTTTTTGAAGAAAATAGAAAGCTTTCCCAAGAATTTAATGGTCACCCTAGAATAGAGAAGACCTATATCTAGATTAGAGCCACAAGGGACTGCGACTTGGTGCTTACTGGAAATAAATTGGCATCAGTAATGGGAGGTCACCGAGGGTCTGTGTAACAAAGAATGGCCTCTCTTGTGTAGAGACAATCCAGTTGGAAAGGTACGTGATAAACACGTGTAGGTCCTGAGCTCAGTGGGAATAGGGAAACTTTTGTTGCTTCTAGTGGAGTGAATGAGAGTAACCTTCCTGAACCATTTCTTGATTTGGCAGTCAACTGAGATAGTCCCCTGGTGGTATCATGGCTTGACACGGGGGCGACATACTATTGAAGGCACAATGCAACATAGCCTATAGTTGGGTGGAAAGACATTTCCCCTTAGTCAGTTGGTTGGTTGGGAACATTACTGAAAAAAGTGTTTGTACCTGTAATGTTTTCTTGAATGTTTAATAAATGATCATAGATAACCTTATGTTTCCTTATCTGGATGAATATGATGAATGAATGTTGAATTCCTGTGTTAAATGGGGAACTATAATCTCCTTTAAATACTAAATGAAGTAAATGTAATGATTTCGTGAGGAAGGCTAGTATTGGTTGATGCAACATTATTGGATTTATCCCTTGGCTCCTTAAGATTATGGTATTATAGATTTAGTCATTTGAATTTGAAGAGCTCAAGTAAACTTAAAGTTGAATAGATAGTTTAAGGATTACCTATTTTCAAAAAGGAAATTGAAAAATGTGAAGCTTGTATCATTGGCAAACAAAAGAGGGATCCTTTCCTCACAAGTACACAACAAACAAGTAGAGGTTGGAAAATTATCCATAGTGATATTTGTGGTCTTATGGAATTTTCTCATGGTGGATGCAAGTACTTCATTTTTTTATTGGTGATTTTACAAGGCCGACTTGGGTATATGTTTTGAAGGACACTTCAAAAGATTTTGCAAAATTCATACATTTTCAACACTTGTTGGAAATGCCGCAAAAAAAGATCGCCACGTTAAGAACAACTAAGGAAAAATGGAATAGAAATATAGTTGACAAATGGTTCACACAACTACTACGTGTACAACACAATAGACCAAAATGGTTCACACAACAACTTAAAGATGTTCACCTAGATGAACAAAACAAAACAATAATTAGGAACTCTATTACATCTCATTCAAATTTTGCCTTAGTCACTCATGCTTCCATTGAACCAATAACTTTTGCTGAAGAATTGAAGCATAAATAATGGTAGTAAGCCATGGTGGACGATTGAACAAAACAAAACAAGAACTAGAAGTTTTATTGCATCTTATTCAAATTTTGCCTTAATTGCTCATGCTTCCATTGAACCAACAACTTTTGTGGAAAAATTGAAGCATAAATAATGGTAGTAAGCCATGGTGGATGAGTATGATTTGGTAATTGCAAGTGGAACATGGAAAATTGTTTGCTGTCCAACAAATGTAAAATTCATCTACTACAAATGGGTTTATTGAATCAAATGGTGAGTTGGATAAGTATAAACCAAGATGGCAGAAGTTTTTGTTTGTAAATAGGTGATAGACTATCAAGAAACATTTGTTTGAATAGTGAAGTGGAACACAACCATAATGGTAATAAATCTGGTTGCACAGTTTGGTTGGACTCTCCATCAAATGGATGTCAAAAGTGCCTTTTCTAATGGTGACTTAGAAGAAATCTATATGACTTAATCCCTAGGTTTTGAAGTTGAAGGATAAGAGCACAAAATTTGCAAACTAATCAATGCTTTATATGGCTTGAAGCAAAGACTTGGAGCATGGTATTCCAAAATGGATGACAATTTTGGACATGCTGGTTTTCATCGTAGAGAGACTTTGATGATACTTTGTATTTCAGCATGCAAAGTCAAAACTCGGTATTCATTGTTTTTTATGTTGATCACTTAATTACTCATTACATGGAACCATGAAGTTCACATTAAATAAGTAAATTAGAAATTAAAAAAATGGTTCAAAATGACTATCTTGAGGAACACTTGATATTATTTTGGGGTGGAAGTTTGTCCACAACTTCATCAAATCTTTCTTAGTCAAACCAAAAATACAATAGAATTGTTGAAGAAATTTGGTATGGAGGATTGTAAACCCTCTCTTACTGCAATGGAACAAAACTTAAAACTTTCAAAATTTAAAGGGGGGATTTGGTGAATAGTACTAGTTATACACAATTGAATGGAAGCTTCATTTATTTGGCAAATACTTGTCAAGAGCTGTCACATGAAATCATCATTCTTTTTAGAATCATGTAGGAACCTAGATAAAGTCATTGGAATGTGGAAAAAAGGGCCCTCAAGTGCATGGAATGGAAGCTTCATTTATTTGACAAATACTTGTCAAGAGCTGTCACATGAAATCATCATTCTTTTTAGAATCATGTAGGAACCTAGATAAAGTCATTGGAATGTGGCAAAAAGGGCCCTCAAGTGCATTAGAGGGACACAATATTTTGGGTTTTTCTATAAAAAGAATAATAAATTCACACTTATGGTTATATTGATGAAAAAGTTCAACTTATGGTTATATACTGAATATGGGTTCAACAACAATATTTTGGAGTTGTAAAAAGTAGAATATAGTGGCAAATTCTTCAGTAGAGGCATAATACATTTCAACTTGAGAAGCAATGTAACACTCTATTTTCTCCCATGACTGTAATTAAGTTAAGAATTCATGTATTATGATTACTCAAGCATGCATTTGTGTTTGTGTTAATAAAGAACATTTGATAGTTAATTGGAACAAAAGCCTTGAGTGTTGACCATGATACCATGAGTGAGACTAGTGAGGTGGAACTAGGAAGTTTTGATGAAGAAAATAGGAATCTTTCCCAACAATCCAATGTACACTTGCATGAATTGAATACACTACATGTCCAACGTACTTGGATTTCATTCATCCATGAAACCTATTAAGGGTGATCATGTTGGGTGGTTGAGCAATTATAATGGTTCTCTGATTTGGTACTTGGAGAAGTGAAGGGTCGATTGAGACTCCAACCAAAAGGATGCACAAGATTTTCCCTTTCGATTCAGGGTCTTGGCATCGAGAGCTTGCTTATGACAAAAGTCATTGTGGATCTTGAGGGAGAGAAGAACATTCCAACAATGAAGAAGGAATAAGGAGAAAGAGGGAAAAAATAATAGGGGCATGCAGATAAGAATGACAACAACCCATAAAGGAAAAAATGAGAGCAAGCACGTAGATGTGCAGAGACCGAATCCCACAAAAGAATAGAGATTAACTGCACGCAGAAGTGAGTTACAGACTCACAAACAGATGGTGCAAATGAGCATAGGAGCTCACACGCACAACTCTAAATGGGGAACTATAATCTCCTTTAAATACTAAATGAAGTAAATGTAATGATTTCATGAGGAAGGCTAGTATTGGTTGATGACCCTGTATTTTCCCTTGCTTTTGAAATGGAAATTTTACAGGATATAAATCTTCATTTGAGTGTATAGGAGAAAAGTATTTCTTACCTATTGGAGAGTGGCTTGAGAAGATTGAAGGAGCCAAGTTAAATCCTGGTAGAAAGGGTCTGGAAAGACTGCAGGACTACTAAGTCCTCAAACCACCTTTAATCCTATGAAAACCCTTGTTTGAAACCAGAGAAATGATATTCGTCAATTTGGCAGATGGAGCAGATCTTGACCATTCGTTGAATATCTGGTCTTCAGGAGGTAAGGTCATCAGGACAGTCCAAGGTGTGAAGTCACAATGGACTTCCGATGTGAAAACCTCGAGAGGCTATGAGTTGTTGGTCTATCAGAGGTTAAGTAGATGAGATCTGGGCCGTAGATTCCCTAAAAGTTACCCTGATAAGTCCATCGAGAAGTAGGGGATCAAGAAGGTTTGGAAAAGGGCCTAGGTGGAGGTTTCCAATGGAGAGATCCTGATGCCAAGGACTTTAGGACAAGGAAGATCATAGATCTATTGGTGGGGATGCCAATGGGTTTAAATCCATTGGATATGGAATTATCCATTTCAAGGAAGAAACTTAGACTAAGAGTGGTGTCGGTTAAATACTGTGCAACTGTGGAGTCTGGGTGATCCCTGATTGTTGGATTAGAGAATCCATGGGCCGTAGGATTCGTTGGAAATTCCTTGTCGGGTGGAATCAATCGAGCAGATGTGCATTCTCTTGGAGTAATGCCATTTCGATGGTGGAATACCTAAGTAAATGAGAACCATTGATCTGGGGGTATGATAGCTCGATATGATCGTAGCCATTGATTTGTGGTGGATCCCACATGCCAATGTGTTACATGAAGAATGGGCGAGGAAATTATCTGTCACATAGTTTAAGGTGCCGATTTGATCGGGGTTGTCAATTTCTTTGGTCAATGACCGTTGAAACAAGCCCATCGAAAATGATCGATCGGGATTGAAAAGTGGGCAGTGGAACCTGCTTTCTCGATGGGTAGAGAAATCTGATTCATCGACGATTGTTGATTTGGTTGTGCATGGTGATTCATAACTGTCTAATCGGGGATGTTTGTTCCCTGGTCTGTGTAGCAACATTTTGTTAAAAACTTGCTGGGGAGATGAGTGACAAATTTGAGGATTTATCATAGTTTCCTTCGTCTTCGTGTGCACCATGATGGAAATATGTTGTTGAGGGTGAAACTGCGAGACTTGAGGATAAATATAAGAGGAAATTTGACATCCCGCCAGCCTAAGAGGGTTTAGGGGGTTGGGTGTGTTACAAGCAACATGTAAAATTCTTTGGAATTTTATAGGATCTTGGTGCTATTCAAAAACATCAACTACTTTATTCATTGACAATTATTCAACAATAAAGATGACCAAGAATTTAGTATTTCATTCAAAGACCAAGCATGCTGAAACAAGGTTTCACTTCATTAGAACACTCATCAACAACTATATTATCAAACCAAAATAGTCCATTTGAAAATCAAATTTTGGATATTTTCATTAAGCCACTAGGGAAAATAAAATTCACATGAACTTGGCATTTGTAAAAATAAATTTCAGGATTGAAGGACAAAATATGACCTTAACAATCCTAAAATTTGTTTAGATATGCATTTTGCATATAATAAAAAATTTAGTCAGAAGCTATGTATTTGCTAGGAGATAGATTGGCTTTGTCACATCTTTGTCATAGTGGCTATCCTTGAGTTGTTGGTGAAGGACGCATGGCATGTTGAAATAAGGGTATAGAGCTTGTATACAGAGCATGCCTCTCACCTATGATGTAATTGATCTTTTCTTAATTAATAAAATTTATGTGCCTGAAGACACTTGGTGAATGTTTTTTTTTTTTTTTGACAATAACGGATAATGGATTTTTAATTATAGAAAAGTAGTGGCGAAGCCACTGTTGCTATTACATATGGAGTGAGCCAAACTCAACAAAATGGATACAAGACCAAGAGGCTATACTCTCCTACCCGGTGATGGATTTTTAAATCTAAAAGATACGATATATGCAGAGGCTTCTATACAAAACGCCTTCCTTGCAGAGTTATTTTCAAACCACCATTCCATGCCTTCGAACTACTGGCCAGATTTATTTGGACCTCCCCCTTTGGACAAGTCTCACTCTTGCTTCCAGTCTTTATTCAGTTGTTGAATTTTCTCTTCCAACTGGCTGACTCTGTCTTCCAATTCTTGCTTTGGGTCCTTGAATGATTTGTGCAACTTTCCAATCTCCTCTGAAAGCCTGAATTTAATGGAGGTGATATCTGCTTCGAGCATTTCCAATCACCTTCCTGCATCAATGTTTAGGTTCTGGAGGAAGTCCAGTTGATTGTGCAGCAGGTGCTTGAGGTGTTGCAATCCGTCTTCTAGCGATTTCAGTCGTTCCTCTGTCGTGGGTTTGCTGCTAGAACTGGACACCATCGCCTTCCTTACTTCTCCTGGAGTGATGTAGCTATGGGCTCATCTCCTGTCTTTGATCGTTCTACCTCTGTGTGGGTGTATTACAAGCCTTTGTATGCTCCAGGGATGAGAAGGCCCTTCCTTGCTTCTCCTTTTAACTGCAGTTTCCTTTAGATTCGCAGTTCCCAATCGATTCACGTGATCTAGGCAGCATGGGTGATTTGCTGGAGTGATGGCTTTCCCCTGGATTTTCAACAACCAAATGATGGATAAATCCCTCATTTCTGACATTCGCCTTGTCTTTGATTGCCTTGGAATATCCACTATACCTCCGAACATGTGACTTATTAACTTGCCAGCTCGCATCTTAGTCATCTCCCGGTCACTTCCCCCAGGCTTACGGTAGTTCCATTACGTTGTGGTTCCATTTATTTGCAAGATTCTGATGCGGGAGAGGGATCCTTTGTTAGCCTCTGCGTCTGCTGTTGTGTTCAGACTCTGGAGGATGTGGTACAACTGATAATTTCAGAAATTGCCGAGGAGTTGAATTTTCGCCAGAAGGTGCTGGAGTTTTGCATTTTTGACTCTTCTGTGGAGGAATAAGGCTTGTAATATTAACCAGGAGTCCCCTATTATCACCAAATCCTAGATGTTGTGTTTAATAGCTTGGTTTAGCCCTTTCCAGAGGGCCAGTGCTTCTTCTCTGTTGTTGGTTTCTATTCCAAGTCCCCAGGCAAAGATGATTTCTGGACGTCCGGTGGGTCTTACCAGGACCCCTCCTGCACCTGCCAAACCTGGATTTCCTTTAGAGGCCCCGTCAAAGAACAACATATGATTATTTTCCTTTATCTGCCATTCTTCAAAATCTTGTTCCTCCTTTTGAATTTCCCAAGTTTCGTGGTGAGGTTTGTTGTCGGTTTGCTGCTGTTGGTCTTGGAGATTGAAGTGTTCAATCTAGTGTTTCTCTTCCATCTCTAAGGGCCTTGAGTTCTTTGGTTTATAGAAGTAGGGGGCGCTTTCTCCAAAATAGGCCTTTATCTTTGTTGCAACTTAAGCGGGGCTACTTTTGATCTTCCTAAAAATCCTGTTATTTCGTTTGAGCCAAATTTTCCAGAGAATGAATTTTGGGAGAGTGCTCCATAGGATGGAGATTTGGCCCTTTTGTGATGTTTGGAAGGGACAGAGGGAGTTCCAATTGTGGAGCAGGTTAGAGTCCTCTTGAGGTAAATCGAGAGTGTTAGGCTGCAGTCCCAGGGCCAACTGCCAGAATTCCTTGGAGTAAATGAAACTTAGAAGCAGATGGTCTATTGTTTCCTCTTCTTGAGAGCAAATGGGACATCTGTGAGGGCCTTCCCATCCTCTTATTCTTAGATTTTCTCCAGTTAGGATGCCTCTATGTGCCATGGTCCAAACAAACATATCTATCTTTGGAATGAACTTGGAAGTCCAGATTGCTTTCCAAATTGCTGGGTCCAGGGGAACATGAGGGACGACTGCTGTGTGTTGATACCCTGTTACGGTAGTGTAAAATCCGGAAAAAGCTCCCCATCCTCTCGTCTTTTTTTCTTTTTTTTAAAGGGGATTTCCCTTGCAAATAGAATTTCAGAGTGTTCCATTCCTCTTATAACGCTGGGGGTCTGTTGGCAGTTTCCCACCTTAGCCAAGTTTTGTTCTCATTGTTCCCCCAAATTGAGATGTCCCACATACTGTTTAAGTTCTAAGTTCTCATCCACTCTTTAAGTCGGTCAAAACCTTTCCTCGATCCTAGAGGTGGATCTCCCATGATTGAGTCTTCCGAAACGTTGATTTCTTTACCATTTCCTGGTATCTAGGTGAGGTGAGTCCTAAAGTGTTCCAACACCTTCTGGCATAGAGAGAAAATTGGGGATCCTTTCTCCACCAAGGCCAGGCGATCTAGGCATTTTTCCCTTAGGCCTTGAAAGTACTTTTTCCAGAGTGCTCTTTTATTCCAGGAGGATTTCCCGGTGATTAGGTTCCAGAGAATCTTTTCCCCTAATGCTACATTTTGAGTATGGATGTTTTTAAATTGGAGGCCTCCTTCTGAGAAAGGTTTAATTACTTTTTCCCAGCTTATTAGGTGCACTTTTCTTCCTATCTGCTTTCCTACTTCCCAGAGGAATCTTCTGAACAACGCCTCAATCTTCTGAATCATGGTAACATGGGCCAGTAACAAGGAGCTTTGGTAGATCAGAACACTTGATAGCACTGCTTTGATGAGGACCACTTTACTTGCAAGGTTTAACCAGCTTACTCCCTGGGAGTTTATTCTGTTTTTTAACTTGTCTATCAGTGGGTTCCAATGAGAGGCCTTTGACTTGGATTTGAAAATTGGGACTCCCAGGTATTTAAAAGCATCCCAGATGATGCAACCTTCCATTCCCAGTACTCTTGAAATTTCTAGCATTTCCCTTGGTGTAATGTTCCATCCATAGATCTTGCTTTTAGTCAGGCTTATAACACTGCCAGAGATTTCTGTGTAGACATCTGAATTTTTTTTAAATTTCTTTGTTGTCTGCATACTTTCTCCTTCCATCAACAACGTGTCATCCGCAAATTGGGCATGATTAATGTCTTTTACCCCTGGGGCTATCCTCAGGCCAAGAAGGTTGTTATGCATATGGCAATGGTCCAATTGGAAGTTGAGAACTGAGGCCTGGATGGCATAACGAAGAGGAGAGAGGGGACAGCCTTACCGAATACCTCTAGAGGCTTGACATAAATTAGTAGCATGATCGTTCACTAGTGGGGCTATCCAAGGGGAACCAATGCAAGATTTTATCCAGTTTATAAAGGCTGAAGCGAAACCAAAATTTTCCATGACCTTGAACATAAAATTATGCCTAACTCTATCAAACGCTTTAGCAAGATCGATCTTTATTATCATACCTTTGTCTTTTCATCGAATGCTTGAGTGCAAGGCTTCTTGAACTATGATGATGTTGTCCACTATATGTTTGCCTTTTACAAATCCACCTTGATTTTCCGGGATGATAACAGGGAGAATTTTTAAATTTTGTTGGCTATTATTTTGGTGAGGATTTTGTAGCTTGTGTTGCCAAGGGAGATTGTCCAAAATCTTCCAAAGTTGACTGCTCCTTTTTCTTTCGGGATAAGAGCTAGAAATGACGAATTTTTTCCTCCTATCTTGCTGCAAGTCTGAGATTTCCGGATCAGTTTCGTGAGGTCTGATTCAATAATATCCCAACTGTTTTGATAGAATCTGACTGTGAAGCCATATGGCCCTGGAGCTTTGTCTGGATTCATTTGGTCAAGTGCATCTTTTATTTCTTGTTGGTTGACCACCTTGGTTAGACTGTTGTTAACTTCATCTTGGATGAGGGTCAGGACAAGAGAGAGAGGGTAAGATTTAGGATATATTGCAGACCTTTGAGTTTATGAATAGAGAGTTCCAAAGGCATCTGCCGCAGCTGCCTTTATGCCCTCAAAGTATGTTATTGTCTGATTTTGACCCTGAATTTCCGTGACTTTGTTGAACTGCTTTCTAGCCTCAGCTTGTTTGTGGAAATAGCTGGTGTTTTTATCTCCTGCTTTCAACCAAAGGCTTCTAGACTTCTGTCGCCTGTAATTTTCCTCCTCTCTACAAGCTTGATGCCATTTCCTTTGGAGTTGATCTTCTTGTTGCAAGGTTTCTTGGGTGATTTTCTGTTCTTCCATCTCCAACTGGTGTTTTTCTAGCTGTTTTTGGGC